>JARQSW010000360.1:94197-116925 GCA_030142375.1 Calameuta pallipes
GAGAGAGAGAGAGAGAGAGAGAGAGAGAGAGAGAGAGAGAGAGAGAGAGAGAGAGAGAGAGAGAGAGAGAGAGACGCTGATGTACGATAAACACCCATATTCATGGTAACGGAATAATCCGCTTTTTTTAAATTTCATGTGTTTATTATTTTTGTACATCGATCGTTACGTGATTTCTAATTAATTCTCACGGTCAACGGCCATTTTTTTCGAACTAAACAAAATGTAGAATTCCGTTAACAGCGCCATCCGCTAACACGTGTCCATTATCGTAAACACGAACTAACAAAACTGTCTGATGATTCATCGGATCTATTCGGAACACAATGGTAATTCGAATCCTCGTGCTGGCTAGACGAAAATGCAACCCCTAATTATCCATTCCTCCTATTCCCATTGGGAATTCGAAAACCACTGGGCGTCGCGGCGACTCGTCCCGAGCGCGTTGGTCTAATGCAATAATAATGACTTCGTAGAAACGACTCGCGCGCCCTCGCATAATTTTGAAATGTTACAATGTTGACAGTGCTGCAACCAATAAAAAAACTTTTTAAGTCATCCCCATCTTATCTTTTGTTCGTCCTTTGTCTTGCCATTAAATAACAACTCTCGTATTTTCCTTATTTCTCCGAAATAAATTCACATCATCGCGTAATGACAAACGATGATAAAAATTCTTCAAGTACGACCCAGTGTCATGACGTCAGTCAATGACGTTAAATTTCGCAAAAATTATCTCCAACAAATCCCTCCCCCCCCCCAAAATTTTCATGAATTCCAAAAATCATAATATATTTTTAAAAAATTACCTGATTCACAAATAACAGTCAGCCTCTACTGACAATCAGTGACGATATAACTGAACGGATCTACGTGCACGTTTCCTCATGTCTTTATCGTACCCTGAAAAAAGCCCACTAAAATCAAATGAATAATAACCAAAAAAAAAAAGGAATAACGTACCTTCCAACGTAATCGATATCTCGACGAATAACTACGATCAACCAATATGTACCTATTAGATCCTAAATATTACGTATTTGCTTCTACGAATATCAAGCTATCGCATGATGGTACAAAATTAATTCGTTGTGTGGATCATTGCTGTTATAATAACAATTATGTAACTAGCAAACGTTACGAGAAACCTAATCACCAGTCTCGTGCCGAGTTTTCGCAATACGCCAACGACGCGGGACGTCTCGATGATCAAACAGTGAAGGTTTGTTGTGTCTCGTAGTGTGCTGACAAAGACACAGCTCGTTCACCGGCGCATTAAATATTTATTCACAGCGGACGACGCGCGCGATTACAAGTCGATCGAATTCCTTATTCCACAGATACAGGTATAGGATTTTGTAGAAATAAATGGTGTCTCGCTACGCAGACGGACACAGTCACTGTAATATTTGCCGCGACTACTTTTATTGTGAAATACAATAGCAGCAACGAGCTCAGAGACACAACAATATATACGATGACGATGATTATTGCAAGGACAAGACGACGAGACGGCAGGCAGTCCCCATGAATTCATCGAAATGACAGCGGCGGCCATCTTGGATATCTTAAGGTACAACAGTCCCGTTCGCGAGTAATACTTAAATCAAGTTGGCGTCGATATACATACGAATTTATATTGAAAATAAAAATCAACCGGTCGATTCGAATTGATGTTTGCATGATAAAAAATCTTTTTTGTTTTTCTAAATAAAAACGAGGGTTACAAATATATTTTGACTTGAACTACAAATATGGGGAGTCCAGTGTCTCGTTTGATTTCTTAAATTGAGCTTTAATCATTATTTCGAAACAGATGAGTATTGCAGTATTTCCCGCGGTTTTATTGCATAGCACGTGGCGGACTCAGAGCCCGATGGCCTTGTGCGTCTCGACGCCCGTCTGCCGCTGCTCGGAATGCCCGCAATAATTGCTTACCTATGCTATACGTGCATGCTTAATCAGAGGTGTATGAACTCGACGCATAAACAAGCGGGTATGTAACATCCTAGCAGACGTATGTTAGAGTAATGGGTTCGTGTGTGGTTGAATTAAAAAAATTTTTTTAAATTGCTAAATAATCAGATAGCAGCAGACAGATAGTGGTACTGCTACAAGTAGTAAAAGTGATAGCAACGATACTAAAGGCCCGATTAACAATAACAATGACGGGTCAAAAAACCGACATGCCGCCAGACGAATTGGTTAATTTCGTAAAATTCAACGAGACACAGCGAATGAAAAATTAACTAGTATTTAAAAAATTGCACTTCTCAACGTCCATCATTTTATTAATTCAGCAATGGCGTCAACCAGCTCGGATGGGTATTCTTGTTTCTTTAATCCCCTCGTCAGACTTGCATAACCCAATTACAACGGCCGAGAATATAAACGTACGAAATACGGAGCTGCTAAGAATATAAGAGAAAAAAAAGATTCATCCTTGTCTGGAGATATTCTTGTCCTGACGTCGTAAGGACGTCGTCCGTCCAGTTTGGTTCGCTAATCGTTACTGGTCGATCAGGACGAGTCTCACACGCCAGACGAAACGCATTAACTTATTACGAGGATCGGTAGGACGAATTTCAGCTCGACGCAGTAGCCAAGAATGAAAGCAAGAAAGACAAGGAAAAAATAAATTAAAGTAACATAAAGGCATACATGTCTTTAAGAGAGGATGAATATTGGGCAAAGAAGATTGAACGTCATCCTTTGATCATAGACCATTCCCTTGGGCTAAGAAAAGTTGTGTGTATATATATATATATATATATATATATATACACACTACGTATAAGAGGCTCCAGGCGATAATTTCGAAAGTACCTGTATCGATATCCGAATATCGATTAAGAAACGATTAAAAATCCGATTGCTGTCTACCGGGTGTGATAACGTAACACAAGAGGCGTCCATTGACGTACGTTATCCGTAGCCATGTTATATGTTGTAAAAAAACAGGAAGGACCACTTGGCCCAGATTAAATGGCAGTTTCGTTCAGTATAGCTTTAGGACCAATCTCGTCTAGTCGTGAGGGGTCTTATTAAATAACAGAGAACGTATAATTGGGCTATGCATACTTCGCCATCTCGTTATCACATACGTATATATAGTGTATGCATTTAACTACATATGTATATATATGCATAGTAGCAGTAATACACGGACCACGTTATCCACTGTCTGCCAGCTTGTTACTTCATGCGTGCGTCCGCATTCCTAGCCTTCAATTACGAGCCGCGCATTCTTGTCTATTAGAATGTTGTTGGATGGATAAAGTTTGAAAATAGCGAATAATTCAGTGCCGAGTCCAACAGGCGTGTTTACCCGGTGAATCGTGTACCAAAGTGAGAAGTGATAATTGCGTGAACGATTTTTCAGTTAGATCTAATCCAAGGATCCTTTAATGTATAATTTTTCCTTCTTCTCTAATTCAAAATTACCCGGTAACTCTCACTTGCTGTCTTTTTAGTTCGACGATTCCCCGCTAGATGCCACTTGTCGATAACGAGAACCACGTGACAACCGGTTCGTCGAACGGCGAACGCTCTACGTATTTACACGTGTCTGTACGTATATGAAATCATACGTGGTTTCACTGATATGCTGATAAATTTGTGGTTCGCTTACTATCAAAGTGTTTATGTGGATGGGAGGCTACTACGGTGTGGATGATACTTCATGTTATTCGTGCATAGCGACGTAATCGACACGGAAGTAGAGGTAACGGTTAGTCAGTGAGAAGGATGGAAATTGTGATAAGCATGAGGGTATTTACGTGTCGCCATTTTCATTCTTGGTGTACATTTTTTGTTTGTTAT
This sequence comes from Calameuta pallipes, assembly GCA_030142375.1. Lineage (NCBI taxonomy): Eukaryota > Metazoa > Arthropoda > Insecta > Hymenoptera > Cephidae > Calameuta > Calameuta pallipes. The sequence continues at coordinate 98,020 of JARQSW010000360.1, forward strand.
AGTCTGGTGGTTCATTTGGTCTGTTTGTCGGATGCGGAGCGTCCTCGTTTAACCTACGTACGAGAATTCACGGATTGGCGCCTTTGTGCCTCGCGGCCGGAAATTGGATACTAGAAATAATTAACCTCGTTATTTACGATCTTCGTATTTCAATTATGCATTTCCGGGCACGGAAATGAACCTGCGCCGATGGGCTGGATAACAAAACGGATGAATGAATGCAAGTTAATTGTATTTATATAGGTATACGTACATGGTAGGAGTGCTGCTTACGCAGCATCCACGAATACCATTTCTATATGGAGCGCAACGTTAATTGATATGTGGTCAATTGGAGTTCGATTATCAATTGAATCGATCGGCTGTAATTTCTCGTTTAATTGAAGGAGGACAAAAGTATATGATCGAGATGCACGTCTGTGATAATCGAACACTGAAATTATTGGGATTAATTAGAAGTAAATGTAAGTACTAAATGTAATTTAGTAAATGAGATTAATTAACGTAAGAGGCTTAATGAAGGTGGAGGAATTATGTTTTTCTTACCATTTGGATGAAAAGTACGTGACTCATTGGTCTTAACCATTTGACGGAAGTTCTGGCTCGTTTGACTGTCTGGAGGTTAACCATAGAAATCGATGTGTTTGTCAGGCCCAAAGTAGAAACAGACGGATAGTCAGTCAGACAGACAATCAGTCAGCCAGACTGAGTGGGTGGCTGCTGTAAAAGTCTGAAAGGATGGACCAGCAAACTCCAATGAGGCAGGCAGAGAGGTTAGGATATAAAAATAAAAGAGTTTTGCCAGAGTCTGAAAATGGAAAGAAATGAAATAAACTATTATCGAAAGTCAGTAGGGAGAATAAAGAAAACACGGAGAAAAGTAAGAACAAAAAGTGAAGGATCAGTTGAGTTGCTGGTCCCATAAGGCCCCAACGTTCGGTTACATTATTTAGATATGTTTGCTCGTGAGAGCGAGGAGGGAGGAAGTATGGGCCCAGAGAAATCTGCGGATCTAACGCGAGCCAACCCGGCGCTAACAAATGGGCCTCATTTGTCCCCTGTCAGCCATTTTTTGGGGGCCCCTTTATTAGGCGGACAGGCCCTGTCTGGCCTTGATGCACCTTGGCTGGACGGCACGCGGACTTATTATTGGTGGTCAACGAATGGTTAGGACCAGTGCATGGGTCCCTTTATTTTTCAATCTTATTTAACAGTACGGGCTCTATGTTTTATTTATTGGGCCTTACAGTGAATTGAGACTACGTTTTGCCATCATTTGACTGACAGTATTAAAGTCTGCTGATTTGACGGAGATAACTTTGAGAATTGATGTACCCCTCTGGTTATGACTAGGAAGTAGATTAGATAGTGAGCTAATCTTGAAATTGGGACCAATGATCAATTGGAACTTTGATCATTTTCATCCCTCTTTCAAATCTGGATTCAATTCTGGAAATCGCGCACTCATACATATTGCATACTTACAAAAGAAATTGTTCTAACAAAATCTAAAAGTGGGTACACTTATTACATTCTTTTTGTATCATATTCACTGGGTCTTTACTCAATAAGACTGTCAACATTATGCACGCTCCTCCTCTCGTATACCAGGAAATCTTTCCAAGCAAATTCTTGTTGCTATGCAATTTGACTGGTTACACATCTGCATCTGCATGGTACCGTTCGATTCTCCTTCGATGCACTGTTTTTCATTTCTCTTTGCTGCGACTTTTTTCTCAATACGTTTTAAATTACAGAATGAGCGACAAGTTTGAATATTAATGATCAACCAGCTAAGCACGTTAGACTATTCGTAACATAACGGAATGACGGACTCATAGTAACTTCTCCGCCGTATATTAGAGACTTAAGAGTAAAAAAAAAAGAATGTGCGGATGAAATCGCCAAAAATGTCACTGACTAATTCGCTGTTAGCCGTGATAAAAAGTCCATTTTATATCCAGGGTCGCCTAATACCGCCGTTCTGGCCCGGGCGAGACTGCTCGAACGTCTGGGTCCCATCTCGCGAACTTTATGGGCCTTATAAAAGTGATACCGTTCCGCGAGACACGAAATCGAGAGAGGCTATAAGAAGCGAAGAAAATAAAAGGAAAGTAAGGGATGAGTCAGTCGAGACAGTCTAGAATCAAATGAAAGAACTTTTTTTAAACTGGTTTTTTTACACCATTTTTTGTCCCTCTCCGTGCAACCTATCATTCCTATTGCCCCTGTCAGTAGCCGCCATTTTTGCATCGACTAGATAACCAACAAATAAATTACCAAAATACACCACTAGATGGCTACCAGCAGTACCTGCCATGATTTCACAGCGTGAGTCTCTGCATTCGACAGCAGCACGGAATTCCTAGCGTATTTTATAACGTTTTAAATAAGCCGCCCGATGCTCCCGCGGTGCTGCGATAAACTCATTTCGGCGTCGGGACGCCTACCCGGCATACCGTGCGGCAGGCAGAAATATAACTTCAACAAAATATCCGTTCGTCGCGCGAGAATTTTTTTAAATTCCGTGAAAGACCGTTGCGACGGTGCTGCCATCTCGCGGCGTGATACGTTGATACACACGCGAAAGCTCAAGAATACCTGTGTCATTATAGCACATCCATAACCTCTACGTCATAAATTACAGTAATTTACAGCTCGATTAATAACCTCCGTAAATCCGAGCGGGATCGTTTCGACTCCCCGCCCCTCTTTACCCCCCACCCACCACCACTCAAAAATCCTCTCACTTAACCCAACACTCCTTCATCTACGTCATTCACAACAATATCCACCTACAATCCAACACTAACCTCACTCACGCATCACTCACCCGTAATCACGCATTACACGCACTTCTCTGCACCTGCACAACACACTGTTCTCATTTGTAATATGTATGCAGTGCATATCCGGCCAGAGGGCGCCACATACGTAACATTACTGACATTCGTTGAGTGCCTAATTTATTTCTTTGGGTCTCAGACACTCGTACACTCCTTATTCAACTACAAGCTACTACTGCTATATTTTTAGTGCTTTGCACACGCACTGATGCAAGCTCAGCCAGATTGAAAATGAAATGCGAATGAAATAAGCACCATGATATTATATTTACATGGGAAATTTACCAAGCAATTTTTTATCTAGCTTCAAGTGACCAGTTCGAACTGATGGGGCTCCAGGGCAAAATCTCGAATACGATTTGAAGATTTTTTTTTTTCGGAAAGTTCAGGATAGGGCTGAATTGGCTGGGGATTGTTTAAAGCTTTTTCGACGTCCATAGACTCGTATCACAGGTACGCTCTCGAGTTTATTGTTAAGTACTGGGACGTGAGCAAGTGCCGAATGTTTTGAGGTTGAGGTACTGCAGTGCCTAGTTTTTATTACGCCTTACGATTTTCTCAGCGCTCTCGGAGGTCTTTGGCCTCTGGTTTTTAACTTTATAAATATCGTCTGGAGTCACGCCTAACGTAACCCACTACTGATTTTTACGGTTCTTCTTTCTCGGTGCCCGAGTGCACCGGATACTAGGCATTCTTGAGGGTTCGTGAGAGTCGTTGCTTTCATAGTGGTTTTAATATAGCCATTTTTTTTCGCTTTCTCCTTCTGAGCGAGTAACGTTATTATTATATACAAATATTCAATGGATTAATACCCAAGAACTTATGATTTAATTGATTTCCTTTTCCTCTCGTACATCAACTCTGAGATAGCAAGTAAATTTGCTGTATCCAAAATATGGGATATAAACGGAACATGTAAATAAATGTAAATCGTCGAACGCTTAAGATATATAAATATACTAATAACACGATGATCTACGTCGTCAACGAGAACTAATAACGTTGACGATCGTTCAGGTTTTTTTTTTTTCTTAACGAGGTGTCAGTTGTCAATATTAACATAACTCAATCCGGTATCTTTTCATAGCGTTGCTGTGTTTTCCGCCAGACAGCCTGTCTCCTTTCTGTGCTGGGATCCACTTCGACGGTAGTGGTCTCGGAAGCACCAAAGCCAACCTTATTGTGATTGGCTCTCAGCGGCACCTGAAAAAGAAATTAACCAATCAGAGGAGTCATTATAAACAAAAAAAACGTCAACTCGACAACGCAAGTATTAATTACTTTGTAAGTCGATATAAACGACATAAAAAACGCGATAAGAAAAATTCGTTTTAAAATTATAAGTAAAATTAATATTTAATAAGGATATAATCGTAGAAATACAAGACAAAGGGATTTTGAAAAAAAAAATGTAATGCCACCTCCTCGGGGTATTTATGCAAATCCTCTTCTTAGGAACCAGACGCGATAAGTGTCTACGCCGTATGCTGGTAAAAGGTAGGGCAATCAAAGTTTCGCGTATGTATCTCTGACTGTCTGGCCAGGTCCGTCGGGGTTCCTCGAGTTCCTTTTAAAGCCAGGGTAGATCGCAGATTAACCGCAGAATTTATGTAGTTATCGCAACCGCTTGAACAAAGTCTACCCCGAGAGCAAAGCCAAGCTTGGTCATGATTTGGTCAAAAGTTTTCACCAAGTGGCACGAACAAAAGCCAAACCCGCAGACGACCTGGCGTTTCACCCAGCTACCCATCATAAATTAAACCATGCTTATATAAGCCAGCAGAGAAACTACAAGGGAGAACATCTTAATAAGCATGTCATTCCCTCAAGTAAGATTTTAATCAGTCAATTCACATAATAAGTATTTAATACATATTATGTATACGTAAGATCCACTGTGTCAAGGATACATAACCTATACACCCTTTAAAAAAAATCTCTTTGTGAAAAGACATATTTTATTGACCAGGTAGATAGCGCGCGTACGGATTATCCTTAGTATTTGCGAACGACGGTTAATACCCGCCAATTACAGCAGCGCCGCCATGCGGCGAGGAACGAAACTAGATTTGAATCGCTCCAGCAAATCCTTTGGTCGCATGGACAGGTATGAACAATGCCACATCCAGCCAGTCGAGATTCAGAGGTAATCCCAGACACAGACGGTGAACTTTTGCCTTGACTCAGGGATGAGAGGAAATCCATTCTCTCTTTGTCTTATCACTAAAAGCTCCGAAAGCGCTTGAACTTTTCGGTCGGCCGACGTCGCCGCCATTACAGCCGCTCGATGTATATCCTTCTCCATATTTAGGCCAAGTGTCTACCCGACTGCTGCCGTGTATACATATACAAATGAGAATCCGCCGTCATCACAGAAACTCCGGACACTTGACTTACTTTGCTGAAAAAGGCAGACAGCCCTGAAAGTTTCCTATTCCGCCATCTTGACTCGAGAGCTTACTGTAAAATCCGCCAGGTTCGTTAAAGAGCGCCACGCTCGTATTATTCGAATACATGAAAATCACAACGCTTGGCTCTTTGACCGTCAATTCTTACGTGACTCAGTGGCGTCAGCCTTTAACGAACTAATGAATAAACGTTCGTCCTCGTCATTTTTATCTATTAAAATGATTTGAGAATCGGATCGTGACGTCGCAAGATGCCCAAGCGTCCAGACCGCATAACGATCTTTTTATTGACAAGTATACGACAAGTTAAGGAGTCAACGCCCACGAGTTTCAAGCTTTCATAATGGTGATGCATCTGTCTGACTGTCTAGACCACTTAATGCCGTTGTCTATGTCTCCTGTAGCCTTTCTCGAGCCACAGAAAAATACGAAGGCTGGAGAATAACGTGTGAACGTTTGTTCCCTTGAAAAAAAAACTGATTGCGCAACGTGAGCTAACCTACAAACCAAACAATAGAAAGAGTTGGAGCAACAATTGTTTAAATGAACAACTGAATCATACAGTAACGAAATAAAATTGCTAATAGAATTAAGATCGAACGACCGACCGACCATCAGTTATAATAAGAAAGACAGTGAAATTCTACTAAAAATTTATAAAATTTTTTACAGTATCTCCAGACACCCGGCGCTCGTCCGACCGCTGCTATTTCAACATTGAAAATTGATAAAGACAATTTTCAACCAACCCCGATCCAGTCGATAGCCGATAGACTAACTAATAACAAACTGCACAGGAGAGCGAGGACTTCCAATGGATACGAGATATATCAACGATGCTTCCAGCTGGTACGGGATTGTCTGGCCAATGATCGTTTTCGGTATTCTGATTCCCTCGTCCCACTCAGGGTCTGCCGGTTTAAAGTGACGAGGGTAGAAAATAGGCAAATAGGCCAGAACGGCTAGACGACCAGGCGGTGGCAATGCACTGCGATTACCGATTAGCTGCAGAGGACATAGGACTAAGCTTACACGTACTATAAAGCGTGCGTATCATTTGTACACGTATAACGTATTACGTATCGCAACCGTCCTCGACGCAATATTATTACCGCTCGTTGACGAAGCAGCGACGGTTTGAATTCGCAGTATGAAAGACCGATCACGCCACGGTGAATTGGCATTTCTGTATAATAAATAAAACGCCACGGCACTCGTTCAAAAATTAAAACAATCTAAGTGGGCATAGAAAAATTTAATTTTTAGGTTAGAACTTCAAAAGAAATTTCGTACGGGCATGAAGGTTCTTGCAAAATGTCCTCTTGGTTTACATTTTACCCTCTGGGAAATCATAATGTAATAAACTCTATACAGGTATAGTATATAGGTTGGATACGCATCGAGAGTCTGCCGCAGACAAACATATTGAGAATTCATAGGAATTCCTTCTCATTGTGGAGTGGGTGTCCCAGACGGGTTGTGCCAGTTTGAAAGTTTGTCCCGGTTTGGTACGTCCGACGCCGACGGGACTGTTTGCGGATTCGTTTGGAGAGACACGCAGAGACACACCGCGGGACAAACGGGCAACGTGTCAGCATTGACAGGTTGAATATGGCGGGACGCAGAGACAGCGTCGCCCATTGGCTAAAAAAAAAGTTTTAATAGCGCTCGGTGTGAAAGGGGCCAACTTTTCTATAGATCGAAAAAACTTGAAAATTCGAAGAAAAAAAATTTACTCCCTTCTTTTCTCCCCATAACTCCTAGCCTTCGTGATCCATTCTTTTTCTACTTATGAATAACGACCAATCACTTTGCCGACGTTCAGTGCACATGCACATGCACCTGCATCGTTATTACCGCGCGCGCGCGCACACACACCCACACGATTCCCGTGTGTTTGCACAGCATTAATTAATGTTTGGTCGTCTAGACTCTCTCTCTCTCCCTCTCCGGACTCTCTAGACTAAACTAGATAGAACGAGTTGCAGAGACTGCAGCAAAGCGACTTGCGCTTCCCGACGACGGGCAGGTCGTCTGCATCACTTTTGTCTATATAATATATACTCATATATATATATATATATATATAAACATCTAGCTATAGGTATACCAACACTATGAGATACGATAGGTAGGATACACAGATTCACAAACATAGTTGCATGATAATCCTGTGATGGATGTCCCTGGCTAGTCGGTAACCCCGTGGATGCTTCGTGTGGGTGTTTACCCAGACGGAAGCCGTCTGGCGGCGATAGGGCGAGCGAACGAGGCTGCGGTCGGCCACCTTCGTTAAACTTCGTCAAGATACGTAAAATACGCGTGCGACGCATGTCGTTGCTTCTGCAAGACGCGAAGGTGCGTTGTACGTTAATACTACGCGTATAAACGTCATGACTGTCCCCAGGTGCTCAGGTTAAGTCAGGATGTCATTATATGTTTTCTGCATGACGACCGTGACTTTGGGTACTGAGAAGATCAAAGCGGATAAGGTTAATTGGCAAAATTGTATGAAAAAAAAAATTTTAATACCGTTCCAGGAGAAACGTTTCAGAATTGTTGTTCCGGTACGATCCTGCAGGTGCCATACATTTTTTTTTTTGTTTTCTATGACGAGCAATAACGAATGCAATTAAACACGTGGTTTTCCTGGGAGACCAAGAGAAATCGCTCGGGTGGAACTGCGAGGTAACAGCGTCGTGAAGGGAAAAAAAAAAGGGTAAATAATAGCTGGCTAGACCAGGCTCAGACAGTGCGAACAGACCGGATATGGATTTCTCGATGAATATCGTTGGGGTTCTGAAACCAGCTCGAGGAACAAAACCTGACGGATAAAAAAAATTTGTCAAGTCCTTAAGTAAAAAAATTAAAAAAATTTTTTTTTTTACAATACAACCTATCTTCAGTTAATATCTTTGCAGACCTCGTCGTGACCGCGATGGCGTTAATTACTTGAAGATTGTCAATAAAAATTATTGGCAAAGCTGAAGTCTCAAGGTGCTATTGAGCTTCGAAGAAGACGGAAAGACGTTAAGACGTCTCGAGTGAGACGTTTGGATTGTATTATGAAAAATTGTCAAAAAACTTAATTTCCGCTGACATTTTTCGTCCGAAGGTTAAGGCAAGACGAATTACGTAAGTCACGTGAAACTGTGACGTGGCGGATAACAGAGCACGGAGGATGACGATACTGTCACTTCCTGTACCACTCGGTGCATCCGAAGCTCAGGCAAGCCTGGTATTTGCAGTTTGCAATTAGGGCGTCAGATAGCACAGCGCATTGTAATTAATAGATCGACGTTCACATATTTGTATCTAGCAATTCAACTGATGTATAGGTGGATGCTGCGTCTAGACCGATCGACCGGCTCGTGTGCATCTGGTTGGTTTAACAGGATGTACCCTGTAGAGAGAATCAGTTGGATGCATAGAGAATGGTAAGCCTGATATCGTACAAACCGCGTGTGCTGTAATTAATTACGCTGTACGATTGTTGAAATGGTCGATTTTATTTTTTTTTTCTTTTCCACGCGAAGCAAGGACATTGGGGACGAAAGGCAATGGACAATAATCGGCTCGAACAAAGACGAAGAAAAATAACGGTAGGAAAGAACCTAAGGTAGAGAAGGCAGTCAATGAGATAACTGTGAATGTCCACGAGATGTCCAATGGATGTCCCCCACAAGGCTTTTCGAGCGGTTCTAGACAGTCATTGCTGTTGGACCAAGGAGCGTAGGTATTAGGGATCGAGAAAAAAAAAGTCTAGTTGAACAAGCTGGATGTCACTGGTCATGGTGGAAGGTACCTAACGTAGCGAGTAGTCTACTAATCTGCCAGTGCCCCCGCATGCTAAGCAGCTTCGGTCTGCAGGATGCATGCAGATGCAGCCGCGCACACACCGGTGCATACAGAATCGTCCGATGCAACACAGAAACGCATAGCCTGGGCACACGGACGAGGGTAATCTGGTACCATGGTTAGTCAGCGGTGCGGTGTCTAGACGGTTGGGATTTGTGTTGGATTTATTTGTGACTGTGGGTTCCCACCTGTTGCCTCCCGCACCCCCTTTAGGAATCGCGCGCTACAATTCTCTCTCGTCTCCACTCTTCCCTTTTCCATCGTCGCGATTCCGTCTCTCTTACTTTTTCCTCCTTTCCTCGTCTATTTACTTTAGACGGTAAAAGCGAGGGATCGTTGTAGGCCGAACCGACCTGTTCAAATATCCCGCCCTTTCGCGTGGTGCCTCTCATTGGCTACTTCGCTGAACTAAATACTTTTCGCGACTCGCGAAGTCTTTGAATATTTCTAGACGAATTCTTCATCCGGATCTCTTTTATACATATTTATGAAAGACTCGGAAACAATTCCATCGATGTCCACCAGAGGCGTTACCATCGCGGGATAATATTTAAAAAAGGAAAATAAAATTTCATACCTGCTCATTGAAATAGCACGATAAGTATTCCATAGCACAAAATAAAAGAAGACAGGCAACCCCACGTTAGATTTCATTCACTGAAAAAACCTTGGATCAAAGTAGTATAATAATTCACATAACCAAATAAGCAAAGATTCGAACCGAATGTAGTCCGGACACGAACCACCGCACAAAAGTCACGACTATATATTCATGCGAAATATCGTTGAGGCAGCAAACGCATTCAAATGGTCGATAAATACTTTTCCACAGTAGAAAACTTCAACCAATCAAATTTATTGGTTTCCCTAATACTATCTCTGCTAAATACAGAGAACGAATACAGAAACTCGATAAGACATTCCCTTAACCTAGATTGTCAATAAAAGCTGTCTAAATTTCTATAATCTACTATGTCAACGGTATATGATAAAGACAAACGTGCCATAAATGTCACTACCGTCCAGTAACAGAAGCGTCTGTTAATGCCTACAAGAAAATAGACAAGGCTAAATATATGATGTCACCGTCAGACTCCATAATATATACACGAGGTATTATCATCATTAGCAAAGGCGTCACCGTCTGGACACAGTCTGGCTCCGGGTTAGAGCAACGCCGTTTCGTAACGAGAAATTTATTTTTAAAAAATACATAACCTCAAAGTCGGAACCTTCGTCCCCGTTCCCGCTAACCCCTAGCGATCAAGACTTAACTGGTGACCATTACGCCACGCGCGTACCACTATATGAACCATAATAATAGCCAACTGGACGGCCAGACGTCATGAAACAATTGAATACTCGGAGGACGCTCGGTTGGTAACGTGAGTGTAACGAACTTTGAGAAGCATGAATTTTCACGTAAAATTCACAAAAAAAAAAAAACAAAAAAAAATACCATCTTCCAAGCAGATCCAAGAAAGCAATATTAATGAACGTTAAAAGAAAAAAGATTACCATTCGTCGGTATACGAATAGTTTAATTAAATATGAAAAAAAAAGAAGTAAATGTACTCTATTTTCTAATTCACAGGTCGTCGACAGCCATTAAGAGGTTACACAATGTAATATATACATATATTAATAAACAGGACGCTGCTATAAATTTATTACAGCGGATCCCCGGGTTTCGGTCAGTAAATCAAAATAAAATTAATTGTATTAAAAAAAACGGCTACTGCGATATGTGGGCACAGTTTACGGTTAGACAATATGGCTACCGAGATCTTCTTGCACACGGTCCCGTACAAGTATTGTCCATGTCCCACGGATATTAATAAGGAGCCGCAAGGGAACGCAACCGATGCAATTGTGCAATTGAATCGCGGGTACCAATATTCAACGACGGGCCCCTAACCTTACGGAGACCCAAAGGCAGGCGCATTCAACTATTTGTCATCGCCGGGTCTTTCTTTAACGTGTAAATCGTCCTGGAAATCTACCAGTCGAGTTCTACTGCCAGCAGCCTTTCATTTCCTTTCTCTATTTCATCTTTTCTCTCTCTCTCTCTCTCTCTGCCCCTCTCTCTCTCTCTCACTCTCTCTGTCTCCCTCACTCCTTTTTCTTGCGCTGCACATCCACGTGCATAAATATAATGCACTTATGCAGATATAGGTATAGTAATACCTACGTAGGGGCATGCTTGCATACGTGGAATACGGCGACCATGTGTGGAAGGTGCAACGCTCGTTAGAGGCCTGGTTTCTCGTTGAAAAATGATGTGTGAAAAATTCATATATATATGTATATAAATGTATATATGTGTACAAGTAGACTACATATGCATATAGATATAGTATACACACAGTATTCTAGCTGGAAGAAATATATTTCAGCCGATCCGGCGTCGATGGGAACAACAAAAATGGCTACGCGCAGAGCGTAGATAATGTTTCTTACGTATAGGTTATATTGAGCTTTAGACAAAAAATCTAGTAATATTCTCTCTTAATCTTTTTTTCTCTCCTCTCTATCTCTGTCTGTCTCGATTCCTCACCGTTATACATTTTCATATTCTTTCAGGAGCAGTCCACGGGAGGGCTTCACGAGTCATATCAGTACTCGTGTATCAATGTCGTTCTCGAGCAGACCAACAGCGAATCGGTTGAAAAATTGGCGGGATATTTAAAAAATCCTCGAGAATCCCGAGCAAACTCCGTATGCATTGGTAAATCGATTATCAAACGTCGTAAAGTCTGAAAGCAACGTATAGTTATATACCGAGGGAGCACGACGATGTTCTTAATACTTGAAAGCAAAAAAAAAAAGACATCTACATAACCACGCGACGAAGACGGCAATAGATAGTTGAAGGAGCGTCCGCATAGCGTCGCGTCGTTCGACCATGACGAACGATCTTTTTAATGATGCACATTCGCGCGACCTTTTTAAAAGCGACTCTGGTCGCCCTTCCGCCAATTTCAGGACTTTCCGGTGAAATAGCATTTTCGTTGAAGTAACGTTGACGCAATCGTTTCTCTGAGAATTTGAAGAAGAAAAAAAAATACATGCAAACGCGCCCAATGAAATTTCTGGAAAGGAATAAGACTCCGTAGTACTGTGCGAAGGAGAGAGAAAAAATAGTGCACGGAATGCGTGAGTGGGTGAATGAGTGAGTCACGGGTCGAGGGGATCGGGTGGAGGGGTGAGCGACAACGACAAGGAGGGGAGAACAAGAGGAAATCATCTCCTTGATTTGGTCTCGCATTACATCATATCGACGACCTTGCATCGAGTCGTTCCGCCTGCGGCGCGACTGCACACGTGCACCTTTTTTCCCTTCCTCGTCTATACTCCTCGCTTCAGTTGCCCATAAGGTTTTCTATACTTTTTTTTTTTTGGTTGGTTTGACAGGGGAAAAAATATATATATATATGTACGAACTGAGCAACAGGTTTTCAGAAGAAAGACGTGGGCCTCTGTTTCTATTTTCGTGAGTTCGTTTCTATGTGAAATTTTGATCTGATTCTTTAGTTCAGCCCACGTGCGGTCTTTATCGATTGACAAATTGGAGCGACGTGCGTCCCGAGAAAAGTGGAAAGTACGAATGAGAAATGATTGATGGAACCTGAGGGAGTGATGGATAATTCCTGAAGAAATAAAGAGCAAGACGTCTCAGTCACAACTAGTTGGACTGTCGATAGAACACGACGCATTTGCATCGAGCGACTGGTCTTACTTACAGTTATTTACTGCGTCGCGAATACGTTAGAGCTTTTTTTTTTCTTTCAACGGTACTCGAGAGACCGTAAAATGGGGAATAAATACAATATGTAAATCGGTGTAAATCGTAAAACGAGGCTATCCAGATCTTAGACCGTAAAATGGATGGTGGCGATGCGAGGAGAACTCCATAAAACGAAATAGTTGCAACTTCGAACTGCGTCCCGAAGCACATTTACCGTGCCGGAGCTACAGAGATGGATAAGAGAACCTGCGTAACTATACGCATCACAGAGAGAGAACTAAAGAATTTCATGGTTCGTGTAACTTCGGTAAAAAGACCGCTACGTGGCGCCACTCTCGTCGATTCTACGAATATTTCAAAAAACGTTGCAACACGATCATCTCGCAATGAGACTATAGAAAAATTTCGTCAACGAAAACAGTACACTGATAATAATTGGAGTTCTTCCGTTTTCTATGTGTCTCTTCGCGGCTTACGAAAATACGATAAGAAAATTAAGTAAGACGGCTCCTTAGCCTCTTCGTTCGTTAATAGTCGACACTAGCGCCACGTGGACGTTGCGACTACGCACTCAGTTAAATGAATGCTTCTCACGATTTTATACGTTATCGAATAGCAATATCGGCGAAACATTTATTTATCCCGCAGCTTTACAATCGCTACTCTCGGCTTTACAATGTCGGTTTATGGCCTTTTTCACGAGTGCGCTCGGAGTTCCGTCATATTTTTTTTCTTCCTTCGTCCCGTTTCCATCGCGCAGAAAAATCCACATCCGGTTTAGATGGACGCGGAGCGTGAATTTAAACTTATCGTCGTACACCGCGCCCTTTTCTTTATCGTTTACGATATGGGTCAGAATTCTGCAGCAGCCGTAAGTTCACCGAGAATTGCATCGACCAAGGTGTCGATGCGTTGATTAAGTAAATGCGTAATTGTGACGTAAAACTGTACGAAGCGTTGTAATTTTACGTTTGCCAATTTATCATTGCCAAACGTAAAGACCGGATAGCCTTTGGCGATGTTACAACAGCTGCACGAGAAATAGAAAATTAGGTGTGATTTAAGCGGAAAAAAAAGGGAGACACGGAGAGAGACGGGAGGAGGGGAGGGAATGAAAATAAGTAAGAAAAAAGGAAACTACGTATAATATAGTTCATGCTTCCTGGCGCGATCCGTTACACGAGTTAGGCAAGGTAAATCAGCACGCGAGCATCTTGGCGTTCCCATCGTTCTCGCTCACGAGAACTAGTGATAATGACAATTTGAAATAAAAAAAAATGTAATATCTTTTTTGAACGCTTCCCTCGTTTGCAGATAAACGCAAATTACGGATGTCACTCGTTAACTCGTGTTCCAAGTTTCCTGAAGGATATTGCATCTGCGTCTGCAGTTCGTTTTACATAAGATTAATTGGCAATATGAAAGTTAACATTGAAGATAAGAAAAAATTATTTCCGATCGCTACAGAAGAACCTATTTCCATAAACGACGCTTATCGATGAACTTTATTACGGGTTTCTTTTGCATTCCCATGTAACTCTCCCTATACTTGCTCTTTACTTTGCTTCTTCTAATTGGATTTATGTGACTTAGAGTACAGATATACAATGTTATTAAAAATAAATTTTACACGAAATTTAGAATAAATAATTCAACTCAGCTCAAAGCAAAATGCAAATTTTGAACGTTGGTCGCGAAACGCGTTTGAATGAATTTAAAGAAAAATGCTATAGAGCTAAAGGGCAGATTGGCAAGGGGATGAAGGAGATAAAACCAGATGCACCGGTGGCGCCATCATTCGCAATAGGGCACACGAAGCGTCTAGACAAAATAATAACAATTTGGATTTAAATGCATTTGCATTAATTAACCGGGCACGAGTGAGAATCCACAGGCTGCGACCTTCCGCGTTCGCTGCTCTTGTTCTTTTTTGTTTCTTCTTCTTTTTTTTTATTTTCCACTCTTCTTCTCTTTCTCCGTCATTTAGCCGTTCAGCCTCGTTATCATACAAATGTCCCACTATCTATATTGTCAGCCAGTCGTTTCATCCCGAGCAAGTAAATCAGGACTGAAAAATTATAACGCTCAGCATCCTGAAGACCAGCTTCAACAAATGGTCCAAGCATTTCTATTGTTCTCTTTCCGCTCTCATCGTTTTCTCCTATACTCTCTTTCCTTCTCTTTTTAATGTTTTCACTAAATTCTCCTGCACGAGGCAGAGCAGTATTTCAGTGCCACGAAACCATAAATGGTTTTCTAGTTTCCTTACGATAATTTCGTTGCGCTCCTAATGATTTCTTTCAATTTATTTTTAACGTTTATCGCGTTAATTAATGAAAATCTGGATGCTGGGAACGTTGAGATATCAGACTCATTGATTTTATGACTCTTATAATATTTACTATAACACTTCAACGATGAAAGAGGTTCCCGTTGCTTGTACTTTGCTGCTGCTTTTTGCGTGGGTATAGTGTAATGGTACAACGGTGTGAGAGGAACTTAATGTCAGGTACAGTTAAGGCAACGCAAAGTTGCTCGAACTCGTAAAAAAGAACAGGAAAAATTACCACAGACTGTCCCGACAGCCTGGAGGGACATTTAAATCATTATCCTATGTTATGGTGCACTGGTACGGCATAGGGAAACGCTGATTATAGGAATTACTGATTGCTAGGCGGCCAACCCGGATTCGCGCTAACTAGCCTCCCTTCACTATACTCAATCTCCTCTTCAGCCACGTTCTTTCACGTCGGCTTATACGGAAGACGGAAGTTTGATTAAAATATCTTACATATGGATTACTGCTAAGCTGTATGCACTAATCAAATTAATTGATCTGCGAAATTGAATTGAAGCGCAAGATAATGATAAGCTAATTATTAAAATATTTGTACAAAACTCACAGGCTCTGTTCTGCCATCACCATCTTTCCCAAGTGATCGTCCCTCGGACCAACCCATCTTCGACAGCAACTTAAAACCTCTGTTATCCTTTGCAATAGATCTATAAGCAATAATAATATTTTGTTGTATTCATCTTCATATAAAAAATAAGTTGCATTATTAACAGTAGGAGTAGCTCAACGTAAAGGAGAATCTAAAAGACTTACGTGTCAAGTGAACTCTGTTGTGTTTTGACATGATGAGTCGAAGAGCCAACAAAATCTCTTCGTGCCTGTGCTCTGTCTTGATAACCACAGGCAACCTGACTAGCAGTAGCCACATTATCCTTCTCGACACCGAATTTATGCTTAAGTCTTCGTAATTCTGATATATGCTGCGTCTTCTTCGAAGTCTTGTTCTCCTCAATGTTGCTGCTATGCTGCACAAGGCCAGGTTCGCAGTATCCACAAGTTTCATGACCGTTATGTATGTGACACAGTAGCTTCGTAGTTCCAACTTGAATAATGGAACCATGTGCAATTTCATGGGGTTCCGATTCCTGTTTTGCCACTGATAACCTCTTGCCATTTAGGACAGTTCCATTTCTTGAGCCCAAATCAGTTATTTGATACAGACCCTTTTCCTCGTTGTATTGAAACTTTGCGTGGTGCTGAAATAGATACAATAAAATACAAGTGAAACTATTTAAATAATTCTATAGTGTTATACAATGTCTGTTAATTACCTTGCTGATATTTATATCAGGTACAAGAACAGCATGATCACCTTCACGACCCATGGAACCGCCAGTGTAAGTAACGAGGAACAGTGAACCGACTTTTAACTTTGGCAGCCTTGTTTCCTTCACGATGATGCGCATACACGGTGGGTAAGTTTTAGCGATCTCTACAGAAAAGAAAGAAAAAAAATGTTAGTTTCATTAGAACAAACGTGGTGGTCTCTTACAACTTTGATTCATGCAATTTGTGCGCCAATCTTGAAATAACGTTCAACTGTTCTATACAGTCGGGTAAAAGGCCTGTGATTCCTTTTTAAATACTGTATATATTGAAGTGACGCCACACGATGACGAACACGCGCAATACTTTAGATGATCGAATATTTTGTTGTTAAAAAATAATAATGAATACACCTTGTTCGTCCTCGATCTCGCTCTCATTATTAGATGATAACTCAGGCGTGTTATCGGGAGTAGTTTGGCTGTTATCGCTGTCCGAACATTCGCCTTCCTCTGGTTCATCCCCTTCCGAATTTACATCTGGTCGCGCCATTTTGCGCTTTCTTCCATCATCCTACAAGAGAGACACGTGTGCGTATTAAAGGTGTAGGATAATTACCTATCGCTTGCTGCCTGTATCTTTCAATTGATATCTTTGAAAGGCCAGTTATTAACTCATGTATCTCATCCGAAACCTGAAACAAAACAAAGTTGCACTTGTTCAATATTTTATTGATTGCTGTACAACAGTAAGTTTATGTCTTGAAGTTCTCAACGTTGATAAATAAATTTATATTCTGTTAGTCAGTATTGTAAATAATTTGTATAAAAATAAATTTGAGCATCAGTGATAATTGATGTGAAAAATATGTGCGAGTCAATATAAATAGACGCATAGATATAGGTAACGGTGCTCGAAAGCAAGAGTGGGTTTACATAAGGTGGAGAAGTATTAGTGGGTGTATAAATATTGTCTATTTTTAAGTTTGGAATTCAAGCAGTTTTATATAAATTGGATTATAACCTTGTTTGCCTTTCTGGCTTTCCGCTTCTCCTTTTTTTTATTTTTCTCTTGAACAGGTGCTTTATTCTGTACAGCTGGAGTTTGACTATGATATTTGTATGTTTTTGATTGCTCATCATAATAATAATATGTTCCTGTGTTGCCATCGTAGTATAAGCCCTGGGTCTGCAACAGAACATAACATGCTGTCAATAACCAGTAGTTTACAAAAGTAACAATATTTCTGAGTATTTATTAGGCACAAATACTTACAGCATCATAATAGTATCCTGTATTATAATCATAGTACAATCCAGATGTTTCATCATAAACAAATCCAGTTTGCTGCAATGCAGACTCAGCAGCTTCTTTCACTTGATCTACAATGCTAACTCCTTTTTCTGGTTCATTAACTGTCCAATCTTGTGATGGTAATGACTCTTCTTGATTAGTTAAAGCATCGGTTTGTGTTTTGTTATCAACAAGTACTTTTTCTTGTGAAAGCAATCGCTGCTTCTTCTAAATTAATTGTCCTTCATTAACGAAATTCACTTTATATCTTAACAAATAATTGATATTGTTACCTGCTCTATAAGCTTGTGATGTAACTTATTTATCTTTTTGTGTTGCCACTTTATGTGCTCACGTAATTTATTTATAAACTCTAACACCTCTGGAAAGTCGGACAATTTTTCTTTATAGTCTATATCAAACTCCAATTTCAGTTCTCCGTCATCACTTTCACTAAGTCCACAGCCTTCCGACATAGTATATACGATTTGTACAATCTTTGTAAAGAGAATTATAAATTTCAATCTCGAATACCACTAAATTGGCATGTAAAATGATTTTTTTATAATTGCACCAAATACCAATTTAGTTCCCTTTATTTATTTCAATCTAACAATAACAATTTTACCATCGACAAAATTTATAATACACACCGTTTTATCCTCAATGAGCAAATAATTCTGTAAATATTACAGCTTCTCAAAAATATATTAATTGATAATCACACATTCACCGAGTCACCAAGTTCCTATAATATTCCTAACTACACAAATTGAATAATGCTGATATACTGATATCAGACTGACGCCATATTGTTTTAATAAAATGAAAACATAGCTGCCAACAAAGTCAGAAGGAAAGAAATGAACAATCATTAGCCATTGTAATAAATGAACTGATGAAAAACAAACATTCAATAAAAAGAAACATATTTATTCATGTTGTTGAATTAAATGTATCAGATAACACGCAGCATAATCCACTACCTTACATCAGTTACTTGAATTATATTTTTGTCAAATTGGTATAACGATTTCGTGGTTGTATTAGGAATTCTACACCTCAGTGAAGTTAGCCGAACAACTTTAACTTTTTAACTTTTTATCATGCCTAATCGATTGGTGGTCGTTT
>JARQSW010000360.1:117025-180718 GCA_030142375.1 Calameuta pallipes
CCAAACGACCACCAATCGATTAGGCATGATAAAAAGTTAAAAAGTTAAAGTTGTTCGGCTAACTTCACTGAGGTGAATTCTACAGTAACGACATCTACTAAACAGCTGACAACTGACACCCCTCAGTTTCAACGACATCATGGCCGCTTCCAAGACGAACAAATTGTGGGAGATGACATTTATTACACGGTGAAACATAGTGAACGATTAATTAAGAATTATTAGTCAGTACGACTTATTAAAAATTATAAAAGTCTTTGTTGGTATCTTAGTGTTATTCATCTTACCTTTTTTTCTAGATTCTACTATTCTTTCTGGGCTACGTTTTGTACATGGATACTTCCTGTCAGTCGGCTGACAGATGCAAATAATTTTATCCGCTATTCGCAGTATTATTATTTAACAAAGTGTCATCGGCCTGACCTGAGGACATGACATAATGATGCCGATAAAGGATAACCAGGATGTGGCGTGTTTTTTGGTCACAAAGCACTCATGGAAGGGAAAGTGAGTGTAATGCCTTTGTTCTTTATTTTTGGTTAGATTTTTACCGCAAACGGTATTAACTTAGTCCTTTGTACTTAATATATTATTGTGTTAGGTAACTGATTGTATTATGTTCCAATTGTGTTTTCTAATTTTTTGATAAAATTATCTAGATATGTTTGATATAGTCTTCTCTAAAGTTTTGGAAGGTTAAATATTTTTCGATTACTTTCATACGTTAACCTAGGAATGCTGTAGCGATTTTATTCCTTATTTAAAAAGCATTGAGTTTCTTTGACGTGATTACCCCATGTGAGTGATGCTGAGTAAATGAGCCAATAATGAAGTTAGAAAAACATGATTTGGACGGTACATTTATAATTTACTGTGAATTGCATTTGTTTTTTAAATGTGATATCTGTTACCTCAGGGTCATAATTCATCTTTAGAATTTTTCATAATAAATCAAAAATAATGTATGTTTATGCAAAAACTGCAGTATATTGTCTGCACTTGTTATATTTTTTATAATTGTATTGATTATTTCTAAGCTTGCAACTTTCAATGGAATAGTTTACTGATATGAATACTTAGTTTCATTGAAACCCATGATAATATTTATCTGTAATCTGACCAGTTTTAAACACCTTCTTAACGTCAGCGTTCTTTATCGGATACATTCCAACTCTGGATTGTAGTTCTCTGGTTCATTCCTACTTAAATAATTGTTAATAATTTAATATAGAGATTCCATATCAAGTAATCTTTGAATCAATAAATATTATAGATACAAACGTATTTTCTCAATTGGATCCATGGGAATAACAACATACAATCCCAATAATTTGGAGGTGACAAACAAATGGGTATATGCCGATTTTATAAGCGTACAACCCACAAACAAGAACCAAGCGGGTTCTCATGAATTTAGTATAACAATGCGCAAGGATCGCAAAAATGATACTATGAAATTCAGTTCGGAGCATAGATCACATCTGCTGACTGAGGCTCTCAGATTTAGGAATCAATTTGCTGAAAAACCCAAAGAAGTTTTGGTGAGTTTAACAAATTATATATCTGTTCTTATTAGCTTTTGATGAGAGGGAAAAAAGTCTGTAAGCCATGTGGTGCTTTTTAAAGAGAACTGTGATTTCATTATCATCAAACAGATAGATTAATAGTCATCCGCATATAAAATGACGATTGATTCTCATACACTATATTACCATTATAATTAACATTCACATAAGAATGTTATTAAATAAATAAAAAGTAGGATTTTTTATCGAATATACTAATAATTTCTTTAAATGATATCCACTTTCCCTAGTTTATCAAATAATAATATTCTTTCCTAATCATATACTGGTTTATTGTAGAGATATGAAGCATACAAGCATCATTGGTCCGATACAAGTTTGCCTGTCGTATTAGAAGTGACACCATACAGTCTAGACCAATTGGATCCAACAACAAATATGGTGTTAGCTAGTTATTGTTACAAAGACTTCGAAGGACTGCTTACGATGAAAGATTATTCCAATGGGTTTGTGATAGTCTATGGTGGATTCGGACGTTTGCACTTGTTTGCATCAGCTCAAATGGAAGAAATCAAAAGAAAAATCTTAGAATCAGCCTTTAACAACCTGGGTATCACCATCAAAGCATTGAAGGAGCTTATTACCCTGGATGACTTCGTCGCCCAGCGTTTGGGCAAGTTCAGCGGCGACGAGCACATAACCAGTGTGTCCGAATTTACTGTACATAAACATTCACCAAGGCACAAAGACCTTCAACGAAGAACACTCTGTCTCTCCGATACCTGTCTGCTGGAAAGAGATCCACAGACTTATAATATCTGTACCTTGAGACCACTAGCAGACGTATTCGCCCTTGTTCGCGATAACGCGAATCCCCAATTATTCACAATACAATATGTCAATGGCCAAATGCGTAGCTATACTGCTACTGACAGGGATTCGCTCTTGGCATCCCTATTAGACGGTGTCAGAGCGTCAGGTAATCGTGACGTTCACGTAAGAATGTATCCCATTGCAAGAGGCAAAAGATTGGGTCCACTGAGCTTACCAGTAGACGAAGAAGTCGAGATTTCGCATGTTAAATTCTTACAACAACCTCCTGGTGGCAGAACTTTTGACGAGATTTTGGAAAGATTTAATGCCAACGTTCCATACAGTGGTCTGCATTACTCTGTAACTCAAGATGTAAGTTTCAGCAGGTATACCGGGTGACAAAAGTTCACCAGGATACACGCTGTCGGTATTTTGATGAACTTCTGTCATTTACTGTACGTTAGAGTGTGATGTCGCTTGATTAATTCACAGAGAAATGTGAATTAAATCTAAGAATGGGCACGATGAGAAAAATTAATTTATATGACAGTTTAGGCTAATTCTGGTTCACTCAAGTGGTTTGCATTGCTGCTTGTTTCTTTTCTTCTTCACGCTGAGATAGTTTTAGGATTCAAGATATTTTCTTTCTCATTTAGGTAAGCAAACCGCTTGAATGGACTGTTACGACGTTACAGCTTCAAGTGCACAGTGTTATCAATAACTATTTACAGGGATTATTTACTGAGAACAAGGACAAGATTATACTTGGCGCCTTGAACGCGTTGGTTAGCAAAGATTTAGAAACTAATTCTGAAGTGGAGGCACAGTTTCACGCTCTAAGAAGATTGGTAGCGAGTAAAGTTGGTTTTACTGCTTTTACAAATCTTCAAGGATTCCGTGAAACCATTGGAAATCGCGTAGTGAAGGCTCTAAAAAGACAAGATTGTGGAGTGACGCAAGCAGCTATGGATTGTATCTGCGCCCTTATGCAACCAATGCACGACGACTGTGACCTGAGACAGGAACAATTGAACAAAAGTAGTTTGTTGAGTAACAACAAATTCTTAGAAAGTTTGCTAGACATGTGGATCAATCATGTTGTAAGTATGAGATGATATGACTACACCGATCCCATAAAGTCACTTAAGCAATTTAATCAAATTAGTTATTGACTTATTACGTAGAATTATAAGCTCCTTTTTACCTAATTGTTACAGGAATTCTCGAAGGATTCAAATTTATGTTTCAGACACATGGTACCGGTGCTCTTGTGGTTTCGGCCATGCTTGATATGCTAACATTTGCACTCTGTGTACCATATAGTGAAACCACTGATGGCAAACACTTCGACAACTTATTGGAAATGGTGGCAAACAGGGGTAGATCCCTCTTTAAATTATTCCAACATCCCTCACTGGCTGTGGTTAAAGGGGCTGGTTTGGTTATGCGAGCCATCATTGAGGAAGGAGCACCGGAAATAGCAGCCAAGATGCAGGAACTTGCACTAGCTGAGGGCGCTTTACCAAGACATTTGTTAAACAGTCTTTTCACTGTAGGCAGCGATGGAAGATTATTAACCCATAGACAGCTTTGTAGGCATCTGGTGGGACTTTGGGTTACAGGACATCCTACTGCGATGGGACTGTTGAAGAGAATTATGGTAAGTTTTTATGATACGATGAACAGAGTTTGGCTCAGGATGAGTATATAAGATTATAGTTGTCATTTTATCAAATAACAAAATTTATTATTGCATATTCACATGATAATGTCTGATAATTCTATCTTTCTTTACGTAGCCTGTTGGTTTGCTGAACTATCTTGACTCCGAAGAGAAAGTCCCAGAGTCATTTTTGGAAGAAGAAAGGTTGAACAATAGGGATAATTTAAAGATAGCTATAGATCATGCATCGAAGAATAGAAAGAGTCCTCAATGGATTGCGATCGAGCGACAGATGAGGGTAGTCGAGAAGCATTTAGAAAATGCTCTTCAACATTGGGGTGCACGAGTTGGTATTGAACGTAGAGAGAAGATAAAAGAGAGACCGATCGTCCTGAGAAAACGTAGAGAGAGAATAAAATCTGAAGCCAATTGGAAGCTGTTTTATTACAAATTTAATCAGGATCATGCACTGCCTAATTTAATATGGAATCATAAAACAAGGGAAGAATTGAGAACCGCCCTTGAGAATGAGATTCGTGCATTTTCGTCAGACAAAGATCTGGCAGGTGGTACACTGATAGCATGGAATCACAGAGAGTTCGAAGTTCAATATCAGTGCTTATCGGATGAGGTTAAAATCGGTGACTATTACCTGAGGTTACTTCTCGAAAAGGAAGATAGCCCTGACAGTCCTATAAGAAAATCGTAAGAAATTTATCATACTTAAGAATATAATTAATTTATTCGAATCTGCTCGTTGAGATCTGTCAGTTGGATTAAAATATCCTTAATCTTTGCAGATACGAATTTTTCAACGACCTCTATCACAGATTTCTACTTACAACAAAGGTCGAAATGAAGTGCCTTTGCCTCCAGGCAATGGCTATCGTCTACGGTCGCTACTACGAGGACATTGGTCCATTCTCTGATACAAAATACATAGTAGGAATGCTTGACAGATGCTGTGACAGGATGGAGCGAGATCGGCTTGTTATGTTTATTAACAAGTTAATATTACACAGAAGAAATGTAAAGGACATCATGGATCAGAATGGAGTACGCGCCTTGATTGATCTTTTGACCCTGGCTCATCTGCATACAACAAGAGCAGTAGTGCCGACCCAGACAAACGTTATCGAGGCTGGACCAGAGCAGGAACGCGTATTGGAAAAAGAATGGTATTACAATGATGGCGATAAAAGACAAGGTCCCATTAGTATAAAGGACTTGAAAAATCTTTATGTAGCGGGTAAGATCACGTACAAGACTAAGGTCTGGGCTCAAGGTTTAGATGGCTGGCGAATGATATCTCAGGTGCCTCAACTGAAATGGACCCTCGTCGCCAAAGGCACCCCGGTGATAAACGAAAGCGAGTTGGCCACCCTGATATTAAATATCCTTATAAAGATGTGCGAATACTTTCCCAGTAGGGATGCCGATAACGCTGTCATACGACCGCTACCACGCGTCAAAAGATTACTGTCGGATCTACAGTGCCTGCCCCACATTGTGCAGCTTCTACTCACCTTTGATCCCGTACTTGTCGAACGTGTCGCCACTTTACTCTGTGAGGTCATGAAGGACAATCCCGAAGTCTCCAAGATTTATCTCACTGGTGTCTTTTACTTTATACTCATGTACACCGGGTCTAATGTTTTACCCATTGCCAGATTCTTGCAATTGACTCACACCAAACAGGCTTTCCGTGGAGATGATGTGAGTAGAGCTTATGTAGCTGGTAGAAGAATGCTTAGTTATTTCTTTAATCGGATATAATTAATATTGTAGAATACTTCATCTGATATTATGCAAAGAAGTATTCTTGGCCAGCTCTTACCGGATGCTATGGTCAGTTACTTGGAGAATCACGGCGCAGAAAAGTTTGCACAGATCTTTTTGGGTGACTTTGATACACCGGAAGCTATTTGGAATGCGGAGATGCGCCGGGTGCTTATCGAGAAGGTGGCAGCGCATATTGCTGACTTCTCACCACGTTTAAGGAGTCACATGATGGCGCGTTATCAATATATTGCCATTCCGGCTGTTAGATATCCTCAACTGGAGAAAGAGTTGTTCTGTCAAATATTCTATCTCAGACATCTTTGTGACACTGTCAAGTTTCCACAGTGGCCTATTCCTGATCCGGTAATTAATCTTTCTTTTACAAATAATTGTTCGCTATGTCAGCTAACAATTTTATCCATAGGTCAAACTACTAAAGGATGTGCTCGATGCTTGGAAGAAGGAAGTCGAGAAAAAGCCTCCAGCTATGACAGTAGATGATGCTTATAAAGTACTTGGATTACCAAGTGGACAGCAACATAATGAAGCCAACGTTAGAAAATCTTATTACAAATTGGCACAGATGTACCATCCTGATAAAAATCCACAAGGCCGTGTAAGTTGTGTTGTTGATAATCGATACCCTAGGTTCTAGCTCTTATGATAGTTTGATAAAAAAAAAAGTGGTTGGACCTGTCGAAACTTACAATTCTCATTGATGTTTCAGGATAAGTTCGAAGCTGTCAATCAAGCTTATGAATTTCTATGCAGCCGCAGCTGCTGGACCACTGATGGACCCAATCCTAATAACATTGTCCTTATCTTGAGAACACAGAGTATTTTGTTTCACAGATACATGGAGGAGTTAAGGCCGTACAAATACGCGGGTTACCCACAACTTATAAAAACCATAAAACTGGAAACAGATGACGAACAACTATTTTCAAAGTCAGCGCCACTTTTGGCTGCTGCCAGTGAACTTGCCTATCACACTGTTCATTGCTCAGCATTGAACGCAGAAGAACTGAGACGTGAAGGAGGTTTAGATGTTTTATTAGAAGCCTATACGAGATGCGTTTCGGTGTTGAACAATTCTAGTAAACCTGGTGACGTAGCTGTTCAAGTCTGTACACACATTACGAGATGCTTTGCTGTTGCTGGAGCATTCAGAGGTTGCAGAGACAAGATTGTCGAACTGCCACAACTTGTTAAGGATCTTTGTAGAGTTTTGCATTTCAAGGTACATAACCTCAATGTTCTATATGCACACTTACAATTATTTATGAAAATCTTACTTAATTTGCAGCATTTAACGAAGCTGTGTTCAGTTGCTACGGAATGCATTTCATCTTTAGCTACGGATAGTATACTGCAAATGCAACTGTTGCAATCTGGTGCACTTTGGCTTCTACTTTTGTTCATGTTCAATTACGATTACACGTTAGAGGAAGGTGGAGTCGAGAGAAACGAGGAGGAGAACCGACAGGAAGTCGCAAATAATTTAGCAAAATTAGCAGTTCGAGCATGCGCTCGTTTAGGCGGTTATATGACAGGTGACAATGAGACGCCTCTAAATCCTGTCACCGTCGCAGCGCTTGAACATTTATTAACGCCTTACTTAACGCGTCAACTTGGCAAAGACAAACCGGAAGAAATTTTGAAAATCCTTAATTCAAATTGCTCGAATCCTTATTTAATATGGGACAATGGAACTAGAGCAGAACTTAACGAGTACTTGGAGTCTAAGAGACAACAAAAATATGATAATAATGCCGATTTTGAACACGACTGCAGTGACTTCAAGTACACAGCTCACAGTGGTGAATTAATAATTGGTGAAATATTCATCAAAGTTTACAACGAGCAACCCACTTTTCCTATTGAGGTAAGTTGGTGACGGCTACATGTTCTAGATTTTTTTTTTCAGAAACTGAATTCTCTGATAATCAATTATTATTAAACCATTCAAATTATATTGTTCTAGAATCCAAAAGGCTTTACTATCGATCTCCTTGATTTTCTCTCTAAATCTTCAGACTACTTAGGATCTCTAGGTAGCGTAGCTTTATCTAAAAAGGATCAAGAGAGACTGAGGCACGTTGTGATGTCATTAGAGGCTCTAAGAAATGTTATTAAGAATAATCCTGGTGTAGAGATTCAATGTATTGGACACTTCAAACTGATATTTGGGTTGCTCAGTTGCAACAGTTGCAAATCTATTCAAAGCGGTGCCCTACAGGTCATATCAAATGTAACAAAGAATCAGGAATGTGTTAACGACATTGCAGCAAATGAAGTAGTTGTACACTTATTGCTTGCGTTGCATAGTCTAAAGGAATGTCAGTTGTTAACATTAGAAACATTATGTGCATTGATGAGTACAACAAAAATTGTAAAGGATGCCCTAGCTAAAGGTACGCAGAACTTTTTAAAGTTAAAAAAATATAACATTGAGCGAAAAACGTTAATGAAAGTATTCATCAATTCCAGGTGCTGTGATATATATTCTTGACTTATTTTGTAATTCAAGCAACTTGCAAGTGCGTGAAGCCGCAGCAGAATTGCTCGCAAAGATGTCTTCCGACAAATTGGCCGGACCCAAAGTCAAATTAGCACTTTCAAAATTCTTACCACGATTATTCAGCGAGGCCATACGCGATTCGCCTAAACAGTGCGTTCACATGTTTGAGACAAAACATGAAAATCCAGAATTAATCTGGGACGACGACACAAAAAACCGCGTGTCACGAATGATTGCAGAATTGAAAGAAGAGTAAGAATTTTTTTGATTGTCATAATAATTTTATTCTCTGATACCGATATATAAAATCGAAACGAGCCTGTCTCGATCTATATCATTTTTCTTTCCAGGCATTATACGATGCAAAGGCATAATCCTAATGTCACTTTAAAACTACCGGAAACACCGACTAATATTGATGCTGTAACGAATGAACCTGTAGTCGGCGGTGTGTATCTTAGATTATTCATAAGCAGTCCTGCTTGGGCACTTAGAAAACCAAAGGAATTTTTGAGCGAGCTTATGGACACCATCTTAATGTTGATGGCCAAGGATCAGACTGATGTGCGTATAAATTTTTCATAAAATATATATTCATTTATATTAATTAACTGGTACAATCTAGTCGGACATGTTGGAGTTAACGACGCAAGCTTTAGTCTGTTTGCTGCAAGCTCAACCATCACTCGGAGACCAAGTACCTTCTTTAGGTCACATACCAAGATTATGCAGGCAGATGGCAACACAGCACAGTCAACCTCCAGTTTATAAATCAGCCATATTGATAATGCATCAATTGGCATCCAGTGAGGTAACTTCCATCGGTTCTTAATTTTTGATTGCAATGAAGGCAATTTGTACTATTTTAATTAATTTTATTACAGGTTTGCATATCATCGATATGTCAAACAGAATGTATAAGTCCCTTGAAGCATGCTATGCAATCAAGAAGAGATATGATAGCTGTTGCATGTGAGACGCTGAATAGATTATTTTCAACCAATGAAGACAGGCTCGTTAAACAGGTGCTTGATTAATCCCTGTTTAAGTCACTGGTAAGTATTTAAATACACTAACATTCAATATTGTTCCAGGCATTGGAAGCAGAGATGGTACCCTACCTTCTAAACCTTCTAGAAGGGAGACTTGATCTAATCGATAACCCTGGCATGACAAAAGCACAAATAGTAAAAGCTTTAAAAGCAATGGCAAAGAGTTCATTGTTGGGTGAGAAGGTTAATGCCATATTAGAGAAGTCAAGTGTATGGGCAGAGTATAAGGATCAAAGACACGATCTCTTTATCTCAAATACACCAACTGCTGGATATCTAACAGGTACTTGAAAGTTCGAGTAATAGGACTATGTCAAATAAAGTAATTCTTCACTGTTATGAATTATTGTCACTTTCTATTTCTTGTGTCTAGCTGGTACTCCAGTGTCTGCAGGTTATTTAACGGCGGGTCCCAGCACAACGATTCACTCAGGACCTCCTCCAGTTGACAAGGATGACAATCTACTCAACAGGAATGACAGTATTTGATACGGATAGCGCCAGAAGCTTCAAAAAAGACGATAGCAGTTCATTAAAATAAGGTTCGTATCGGTCGATTAAACCAGTGTAGTAAACAGCGCCATCTGTGATTTCCGATAAGCAACTACTTTGTCCCGTGTAAAAGCAACGCCGAACGATGAAAGTGAAACATTGCATTGAATCTCGGCAACTTTTGATAACGTTTCTCTGGTTTTTTTTTTACTGTTACTATTTTGCATCGTTGTGAAACATTTAATAGGTCATTACTAGCCAGTCAATACAGTCACGAGATTAAGTATATTGCGCGTAATTTGTCTATACCTGCATTAAAGTCGTCAGGTAGGGATTTACACGCGTAGATGTGTCCTTGTACTTAGAAGTCTCAACAAGAGTCATCGACTAAGAGGATTTGAATGCATTATAAGAGAAGGTAACAAAGAAAAATGAAAAGGGAACGTACCAGCACGCATGTCGATCGTTGAATTATTTATTCCCCAGTGTAAAAATGATGCTTGCAACACAAATATCGTAAATC
This sequence comes from Calameuta pallipes, assembly GCA_030142375.1. NCBI lineage: Eukaryota > Metazoa > Arthropoda > Insecta > Hymenoptera > Cephidae > Calameuta > Calameuta pallipes. The sequence continues at coordinate 127,398 of JARQSW010000360.1, forward strand.
CAGTATAAAAGTAGCCTTACCTCTCAGACGATGGCAGACATTAAGCAAGCTATGAAAGCCATGGTGCGTTCGTTGGAAAAAAAAAGTAATTAATAAGAAAAATAACTATTAAAATACGTCGGTTAGTAGCACAAGATCTTTGTACATAATCCGTGATAACACGTAAACGATAAAGAGAATCTATATGAGATATGAGGTCTAATTGAATTAATATTTATGAAAAATAAGGGAAAAAAACCATTTTCAAAAAACTGAATACATACATTCCAGCTGTTTTAAAATAAACCGAAATGATAATGGCTGCGTTACGAACCCTCGTAACTCTGCGTTTTATTATTGTCGAATCCTGACAGCTCGGTTTACATTGATAATGCAAAACATTCGAATACAATACTATGAAATAAAATTGACAGTCAAATCCTGTTTTGCATGCTCAACAAAATTTCTTTGCAAAGTTCATAGGAATTTCGACGAATTTATACGTATCCACGAATTTGATCATTTCTAACGACAAACGTGGATTTAATTTTTTTATAACTTACTTCCCTTTCTCTTGTTATCTTTCACCGTGAACCATAAACTGATTGTTGTTCGAATTTAAGCAAAAATTATCAAATTCTCTTACAACGTTTCTGTACAAAACGTTACACGTAGGAAGCCTAAGAATTGCAAAGATTTCACATTTAGCATCTATGTACATAATACAACATTAAAAATTTTGTTTTGGCAGAACGCGACGTGTTTTGATATTTAAATATATATTTTTTTTTTACGAAATACGTTCCAATTGCTTTAAAAAACACACAAGATCGTCGTGCGCAAATGTTTTAATCGATAATAAAAATGTACAGAGCGACCTCCTCATGTCATTTATTAATTAATCGAACGAATTAACAAAGCGGTAAAGTCGCGAGAATCTTAGAGTCCGAGAATACACGAGAATAAGAAGAAGGGAATATATTAAAAAAAAAAAATAAGAATAACAAGAAGCTCTGCCGCTTGTTCGCCATATTGTCTATCGTCCACTTGCCATTTATATTATTATTGGGCGGTGCTTTACGAACGCATCGATAAACGAGTTATTGATGACGCCAGAAATCGACGAGTCAGCCAATGAGACGAACTGAAAAAGCGGAAGAGACACTGAAAGGACGAAAAGATCAAATCAAGATGAGAATAAAATAGACAATTAAAGTTCCTCTTCTAATAACAGTGCATTAGGGTTTTAAACAAGATAAAAGGAAGCGACAATGTTTCTGGCTTGAAATTCCTTCAGTCGTTTCCGGTTACTATAAATACAGTCGATATACAAAATATCGATATCTCTGGTATATCTATATATAATATATAGTCCTGAGACTTATTGATTGGACTCGTCGATTCACAAATAAGAAACACATCCGGTAATAGAAAATTTCTTTAAGCGGATTGTAGGAACGATAATCGTTTATTCGATACGTGGATTATTATTATTATCATCATTAGATTCTACACGGTACTGTACTATTTTGTATTATTATAAATCATTACCTACATTTTTAACGATACCTATCGATGAAAGCCTCGTAGTTGTTTTCATGTATTTCCCTTATAAGCTCTTTCTTCTTTTCTTTTTTTCATCTAAGATTGAAAGTGAGATATTGTATATAAGTATAAATATATACCATAGATATATATATATATCTATATACACATATATATAAATATACAATTATACCACAGATTATTGTACGTATGTATAAGTGATTACAGAATAAACGATTTTGCACATGATATAAATTTCATTATTTTCAAATGCAAGCGCTTTAATTAATTTTGTTAATTAATGGTCTAGATACTTGTGTATTCTCAAGAGCGTTTAGATTCGAAAGAATGAAAATAGCCAGCAGGCCAAAGTTTAACGAGGCTGAATTTTTCTTCTATAAATATATAATTCGTTAGAAAATGTTGATCGAGGGCAATATAAAAGTCAATAAAGTTATATAAGGAGTTTCCGAGGCGTGTAATAATGATTTATTAAACGTGTCTTGTTTACTTACAAAGAAGAAAAATGTCATTCGCGAAATTGCTGACTCGCCGAGAAAACTGTGTCACTCTAATACAGTGCTTAGAATTAATTCTTTGGGATAATACAATAGACTTATTCATATTTGTGTGTCAACGTACTATTCACTATTAATGGAATGATACAGTGTAACGTGTTTTACATATTCAATTTAAACGGTTCCGTCATTGAATTTATTCGAAACGTCAAGTGATCTGCGTTAAATCGGTTATCTGCGCATCGTCACTGCGCAACTCGCTGACGCGGCGCATGCGCGAGAGTAACCGTAACTTTGGCGATTTTCGAAAATCTTCAGTCTCGTCATCCGACGACGATTCCTCATATGCAGAACTTTCGTCAGCCCCAGGAAAATTGTCTGTGAGAGTCAAATATTCTTTTTCAGAAATAGTACCCAGCAGTTTGTCAAGGTTTTCTTTCAATTCGGTAAAGCTTGGTCTGCATCGTGGATTCTCGTTCCAGCACGACAGCATTATGTGATATCTTAAGTGAAATAATGATGAATTAATTATATATATTTATCCAAATTTTAATTTCCTTTACCTACAATTCAATTCCACAGTTTTCCGGCTTTTCCATTCTGTATCCCGATTGAAGAAGCTTCAGTACTCTGTTCGTCGGTGTTCCTGGATATGGATTACCGCCCAGGGTTACTATTTCCCATAGCAAAATACCAAAGGACCATCTACAAGGTGAATCATATGTGAATGTACGGCATATGGAGAATTTTAATAGAGTGAAAATTAAATAATACTTACACGTCGCTTTGCGTTGTGTAGACTTGATGAGTCAGGGACTCAATAGCCATCCATTTTATTGGCAATCGACCGTTCCCTTGCTTTCTATAAATGTTTTCTTGGTAAATATCACGACTCAGGCCAAAATCGGATATTTTGACTGTTTTTTCTCCACTGACTAATACGTTCCGAGTTGCCAAGTCTCGATGAACTATGCGATTCAATGAAAGAAATTCCTATGAAAAACAAGTCAGAGAATCATTAATTAATACCTTGACAATAACAAATCTTTCGTATTAGCATTTATTATGATTTATTCATCAAACGTTCTCACCATTCCAATGGCAATCTGACGTCCAAAATTAAGCAAATCCATTGCTGTTATCGGTTCTACGTTTCTCAGCATGTCTACAAAAGTATTTGAAATTAATATCAGTTCGAATTCTATACGTAAAGTATAATTGATGACATTGTCCAATCATTTGTTTTAATATAAATATTCAATTTTTTATTTTATATTGACTAACAGCTATTTGAATTTTAAACAGTTTCCTGCCGTACCTTGATCAAGATCGTAAAGACAATTAGAAACTTCGTTATCAAAATTATTAGTTCCTGTAATAAAGACAAGTTTTATAAGATACAAGATCAGTCATCTTATTTGGTATTTTTAATATTGATTAGATTACTTTCAAAGAATGACTTTGCATTTACTAGCCACTCATTTTTGTTCCTTGTCATAGAAGCTCCCATTTCTTCCCACGCCTATGGAAACAAAAAAAAACTTATTAAAATTATTCATCCTGTCAATATTTAATTAATAGCCTGCGTACCTTTCTGAGATAACTTTGCAGATCACCGCAGGAACAATATTCTACTATCAACATAGGGCTACTATTTATTGTGCAGCATCCCAAAAATGATACAATATTTGGATGTTTTCCAGTGAACTTCATAGTCATAATTTCTTGTTGAAAATTACTGACATCATCAGCAGTTGGATTGTCTGAGGAAGCAAAAGAAGAACATGACAATTCAAGCCTTAATGACAAATCGACTACAGAGTTTCTATGACACATAAAAATTAAACCGATATATAAGAGCCAATAGGAAATTAATGAAAATTAATTATAACCATTCAACATTTTTATCGCCACATCAATTTCTTGACCAGATTTATCAAGCATTGTTCCAAGTCTCACCACGCCAAAAGCGCCACTTCCTAATATTTTTTTGATTTGCAATTTATCTGCCTCAATTTCATATTCATCGACCAATAGCTTTTCATTAATTTCAGTCATATAGTCGGACGTTATTGTGTCCTTTTCTGTTTCGAAATTCGGATCCTTTTTCTTGAACGTCTGAAAAGAACGTCAAAACGAATAAAGTAACCGGCATACGTCAATACATTTTTATTAAATTTTTACTTTTAACAAACACAACTAATTTTTTAAGGAACTCACTTCGAAATATATTACTTTCTTTTTGCATCGTTTTCTCTTAACGTATCTGCAATACGTATATGCACTTCCAGTCGTCATTAATAAGGCGATTACCAAAAGTATAATAGCGATCCCAACGTATACAGAAAAAGGAGTGTTTACTAAAATCCAAGAAGGAAAAAAGGTATAAAAATGTTATTCTCACGAATCCAGTGAGTTATGACCATAGGGATGGATACTGCGCAAATGAAGGATATAAGACGAAAAAAAATCATATGTGTGCGGTAAACAGACCTGAAATATTATTCACCATTCTATTAATTTCCAATGGCACAGTGCGTCGACCGTTGGATTCCGCGACGATGACAACTCGATACGAAGAATCGGCGCGAACGCCAACGTCAGGAAAGAAAACCTCAGTCGTATTCTGTATTGAAGAATAAGAAAAATTATTAAATTAAGAAAACCTAAATATTAAAAATAATAAATATCATAGTTCTCTCCTTACCCCTGGCACTGTTAAATCGGTACTGTATTTCTCGTAACCCCTTCGCCATTCAATCTGCACGTGATACAATTCTGGTTGAATTTCAGATTTTTCCCACCAAACAGTAATGTCGGAAGATTCTCCGTTCCACTTGGCTTCCGCATTTAATCCTCTGATATCATTTGGAGCTGATTGAACAAAAATTATAATTATACTTTCGTAATTCCCGCCAATACCCACGACAGACACTTATATTACTTTTTTGTAATTCGCGCCAATACTCACGACAGACACTTGTATTCTTTTGTATATCCAAACATAAAGGCGTCATAAACCAATAATCATGTTTATTGGGTTCGTCCACATTCCATATATCTTTAGTTGGATAGGACGTTATGTTTCCTGTATAATTGGTGTTGTAACGCAATCCCTCTAAGATGCTTCGAAATTCCGTGGGCTGCCAAAAAAAAATTTATATTTCGCCTATATGAAAATGCGATTATAAATTTTATCAATCAGACAAATTGACAAACAGAACGAAAAGTGTATTTGATTTGAATTTCATGACAAATGTTCTGTAAAATTTAATCATACTCATATCAATTTTGTCTCGTTGAACTTTGTGTAGGTTTAAAAAAAAAAGCTTTTTTCATTATTAAAATTACCTCCATAATGTACGTGATGTCATGTTTTGAAAATGGATGCACAGTAATGCTGAAATAGCAGTTGGCTTCTGAAATGTAATAAATTCACTTCAATGAATTCTCTCATAACCCTTAGGTTATTCCTGTGTAAACTCACTTTCCTCTGGCTCAAATACAATTTCAGCCTGCAAATGTTTCAAGTCAGTGTCGTCCGCCATAAAGTTTTTCACCGAAATATTTCTCACGGGTCCAGGTTTATAATCGGCTGAAACGAAATCCATGAATGTATACAAGGTTACAAGATAGAGACTGGTAGCGACGAACCAACTGAAATTGGCTCTGCCATACGCTGGTGATTTCGCCTGAATAATTCTGTAGATGAATAAATTTGAAAATAACAGAATCGCAAAAAATTATGTACCTTTTTCTGTAGAGAACCATGAAGTTACTTCCGGCTTATATAAACCGTCCTCGTTCACCTTAACCAAATGAAATGCATAACTTGTATCCGCTGATAAATTTCCAAATGTCGATACTGTACCATTTTTCTGTGAAACGGGAGGAGATAAGAATCTTCAATATATTCAGTTTAAATTTAGTATTCTTTTTGATCTCACGTTTTGTTCAATGAAAATTAGCAAGAAGAAAAGAAAACTTACGACATACGCCTCCGTCCAAGACTCATTTTTATCATATATCTCGATCACGTATAACCCTGGATTATGCGCAATCATCAAAATATCTGGACCGGTACAATGAACGCGAACATTAGCAGTGGTTTTTTCCTTCAAAAAAATAATATCTGTAAAGAAAAATATGTGTTATAGTACGTAAATGAAGTCTGAATATATAAAATTCCTTACTTTCCATAATTCATGACTGTTTCTACAACGTTATAAGAATTCAGTATTACATATGTTATATCAAATTAACATTAAAACCACGATATACTTATTCGAATAACGATATCGAACAAGTTGGGTATCAAAAATATATATGAATATTTTGTACCGTCTTGCAAAGTGTATTTAACAATTTTATTTGACATTTCACTGGCATAGATAAAGTTGAGGCAAAAAAGATCCTTGAAACGCGTAATGATAATTTAAAACAAATTAACTGTTATTATTATCCATCGTGCCAATACATACCAGACGAATCGTTATCGATTTCCTCACAAATTTGCCAGCAAGATTCCTGCAAATCAAATATTCTCATAATCTAAAATCAAATAGACTCGGGCGAATCTCGCGCCTGGTATAGGTGACAAGATACAACAATAAATATCATAAAACCATAACGATCTGCCCGTAGATCTAATCGATTATGACCCATACAGTACGAAATAATAATACTAACCGTACCATCGACCGGTAATTTGACAGTTTCGGAACCAAAAATAGGGTTATTAAAAATTGTCAGTATGGTTAGCATCAATATACACAAGTTTTGGAAACACTGCTAAAACGTAAGGAGCAGATTGATATGTTTTAGCATTGCTTCTAGAACGTATCTGACTATTCTGTACTGTATGGGAAACCAATGGTGACTCCTGATCGTGATTGATCGTGACCGATCTCACGTACAGATTGACGATGAATTGCTTATGCGATTTACACCATTGCAGCAAATGGCGGTTAAGTATTCTAATGTTATATTCATATGTAAACAGTCGGAAAAAGAAGTTTGACACTGCTCAACGATTAATAAATATTCTGCGAGGAGAGCCGATCCTAGATCGATATCGTTCGACCGCTCTAAATTGTAATTCAAGTTCTCGCCATGCATCATGTATACGATATTCTCCTCCGACTTCGTATTTGCCTTGCGAAAACAAAAAAAAAAACAAAGGTAAAGTATAAAGCGAAAAAAGAGTGAAGCAAACGTATAGTCGATTGCGCATGCGCACTCGTTTGTTTACAAAGTGGTTCGTTCCTTTTATAATATGCAACTAAAATCGTATTATAATTCTCGCACGAGGAATCAGTAACACTTATTTAAACTTGCGTTGAATTTACAGAAGAATACATTTAGGCTTATCAGTTCGCTATGTATAAACTAGAGCAACAGGTGCGATTTCGCGCGCGATTGAAAGACTCATGGCGCTGTAGTGCTCTTAAGAAATATTTCTACCTTCCTTTCCTTATGGCTGCCTCCTCCAATGAGGAGATGTGCCAGCTTAAGAAACATTAATAGGTACTATCACTGAACTATGGATTACCTGAAATGAGAGCAGTTGTAAAAAAAAAAACTGGAAGAAAGATCTCTTTTCGAACCGACCGTGCAAATGTGGAACTTCTATCCACGCAACTGTATGTGCAAAACCCGAGTGTGTAAAGAGTGACAGCCATCCCCATTTTGTCAGCTATCCGTTTACAACAGGACAGCCCGATTACCAATATCCACAGTTCTTATTTCAGGTAGTCCGTAGTTGAGTGAGCACTACGCAATTGTACTACACAAAGTTACTAACTTATGACACTATTTAAACCATCCTTTACCGACTAACCGATGCCCATCGGTAGATTTTCAAACGAAAATTTCCCACCTTAATGATTTCGATTGACATAATCTAGTTCTCGTTTAAAATTCATTAATTTATTCTTTCTCAATTATATTCTTTATAATTAATTCTTTATTCTATAATTTATATTATGTTACACGTTAGTTTTAATTTTTTTTTATGTATCTATTTTTTTACTTTATTTCATCATTATGAAAAGAAAAAATAAAGTGATTGAAGAAACTCCAAATTTAAGAATCGAACGTGTTCCAACTCAACGACGTGACCGTAGAACGTTCTTCGGTAGGTTTGTAAGATTTCTTTTCTTTTTCTTTAACTGTCTCATCAAATTTTACGATCGTTTATCATATATATAATTGTGGATACATATATGTATAAGAATAGTTGTGCACGCATCAGTATTACCATAGATTACTTAAAAATATACAAACTTAAAGTAGGACTAGGTATATTTTTGATTGAGCAATATTATTACAGTGACGTTATGTAAGGTGTGAATAAAAAATTTTCTTTTCTTTTTAATTACGGATCGGTAAGGTAGAAAGTAAAACAGGTTTATATTGACAAAATGCTAAACAGATAGATACAATGGAAAATTATACGACAATACAGTTATTAGTCACGAATTATTATAATGGGTCATTATTTATTTTTCGCTAATAACTTTGCCACTTATTACCGGACGCACGTATTACTATTGAAAATAAAAATTACTTACATTGAAACACTTGGAGAGACATTGTGCTTTTCGTGCGGCTTCTTCAAATGTCATTCCGGAAACGGAAGTAGACGAAAGGACGGTTAACAGTAAAATCATACAGATATACATTATTTTTTATGTATCATTATATCATTTTTTAAAATTTTCATCGTTTAAATATAGTACCACCGATTTTCCTTATTCTTTATAAATTCGTTGTTTAACTTACTTCTCTTCTTCCTGTCGATTCTAGCGATACACGTAAAAACTATATTAATCGTCAAACGTATTTAATTATTATTAGAAATCATTGAATGATTCACTTAACAAATGAATGTTTAAATTTTTATTGATATCTTACCCCTGTAATGAGTTAATGTTTTGTTCACTGTTTGTTTAGCGAGATTTGACAGAAAATAAAATATTAATTATTATCAATAGAAGATTATAATAAATTAATTTGATATAACAAGAGGTGTCTATTGTTACTTAATATTTCTGCTTTTAGCGCCAATTTACTTGATATTTATGATCAGATACAATTTTAAATCTCACCGTGTATTTACAATTTTGTTTCACAACGAACGATGAAAACTGACAAACACAGATAAAGTGGGAACTAGACTTGAATCACAAAGCTTAAAAAAAGATTCTTCTCCACTCCATGCGTGAATAACTTGCGGATGCTCTTTCTTGAAATACACTGTATATGTTGAACCGTTTCCGGTCGTCTAGAGACAGGTTAACGTCACAGCAAGGCTACACAAGCCAATTGTAATACATAAGGCGTACAAGTAAAGAAAATAAACAATAGCATAACTAGAACAAAGAATATCCACGCACTGATTATATGCAAATTTGATTTTACAATATTGACCGTTAAACAGTTAAGGCGGTTTTCGTATAGTACAAAATGAGATTGGTGGATATGAAGAAAATTTGCGAAACAGTAAATAATAGTACGATTAGTGAAATATATTTTCCACTTGATATGATTGTCCACAGTGTCGCTAGCACTAATCGTCGACAGCGACATTTAAGAAATAGCGCGTAACCATTTCGCTTTCGACCTCGACGTCCAAAGGAAGGGATTCCCCTACCATACATTCTTGTGTGAACAAGCTTGGTGATCTCTTGATAGCGCTTAATGTATTTCATTATGACAGTACGTCTTCGAATTCTTGTAATTTCTACTAGGAAAAAATAAATGAATGGATTTAAATTGTTACTGGTATATTTTAGAAATTAATATACATCGTGGAAACGTATGGACTTTTTTTAAATCCATTGCAGCGCATGATATCTTCTGCCATTAAATTTTTGAGGTTACGGTCGTATGCAGGCACCTCTTTGTAACGTTTATTTCGAATAATTGGCGTTTATGTAATGAAATAGAAATACTAGGAAGAAGAGGCTGACACCCAAAATGTTGGAAAAAACGGCCAGCTGTACATCGGTTATCATCTGGAACAATTAGATGAGTTTTAGTGGTCAAAATTCAATCGTAGTATGCAACGTTTCGTTTCGTAAAATTTACATTGTAATGGACATTCGTGATGAGCAATATAAATAATATTGAACGGTGTATTTTTTTTATTGGTTATACTTTGTGCTGTACCTTTATTTTTCTTGATTTTCAAGAATACTCCAGGAAAGTTTCGGGTTGACTTTCTTTGACACGTTCTTTATTTACGTGGCAGCGAATTTGACTCACTTCATACGTTACCGGTTACCGACTTCTGATAACTTGTGAATGCAGATTAGCCAACAGTAAGAAATGAAATGTGTCTATTTAATGTGATGAACGTTATCTTATTGAATAATCAAATCGAAAATATTCGTCAGTATCGTCAGATAACTAATTGCTAAGCAAAAGTTTAATCAAATTTTTGTGTTGCTATTTGTTTTCTTACTATTTTAAGTCAGCACTGCATTTCCGTAAGTCGATTTATAGTCGACTCTTATGCCACTTCATGGTGGTTGATAGTTTTAACGGAGCACGTGGACTGATATGACGAGGTGCATGTGAATTATATACTATTTTATATATATTTACATACTTTTACAATTAAAGAAATATAATAAAATATGAAACGACCAAATGAAGCTGTTATTGACGATGTTAGAATTCAACCAAGTAAAATTCAACCGATTATTGGTATGAAAAAACTTTACAAAAATTATATTATTGCATATAACTTGTTATGTCTACAATATTTAATTTATGTTAACAGTAAATTTTCAAAATGGGGAACTTAAGGATGCAGAAGCAAAAAGGATGGAGTGTGATATTTTTTATGATGAAAGCCAAAAGAACAGAATGCTTGCTTTATCGAACGGTCGGATTGTGTACAGTGGTTATAGACCTGATCTTAATAAAGAACCAATGTACACAATGCTTGCAATACATAACAAAAGAACTGGGAAGGTTCGGTTGATTCAAGCAGAACGTTGGCAAGTTTCACCTATTCTAGATATTAAAACTAACACTGAGGATATCCCACATGGTGATGAAATTGCCTTGCTTAATAAGCAGTTTGGATCTAAAAAAATGAAACGTAGAACGGAGCAGTATGAAAGAATGCAAGTTAATGTTGAATCTGTAAAGGAACAACTTGAGAAGACTGTATCAAGTAAGACTTCTATATTACCTTATAAGAATTCATGACTTATTGTACAATTATTTGTACCTTAATTAAATTTTTGTGTAAGTTTTATGAAATAGAAATTTTAGTTATGTAAAGTTCTTTTTTTTTGCAGATGTGGAAATAGATAAAGCAGATCTCACATTGCCATCTATAAATGATGAATCGGTAGCGAATACAAATTTACCAAAATGCAACAGGGATGCCAGCACAGAATCAGAAATATACAATCCATATGAAATTGTTTCTGAAAGCAAATTAAAAACTTTATATGAAGCAGCTACTGATGTATTAGAAAAAAATGTAAAAGGGTATGCATTTCGTTTTTATTTATTTGCAAATATCGAGTTAATTTTTATATCTTATATTCTTACTCTTTTAGGAAATCCGTGTTCTTTAAGGAAACGTTGGACCATCTGAAGAAGCAATCGGAGAGCATTGAAAAAGTTGCCTTTTTATTATATATTGATTTTGTTGCGGCTTGGCTGAATATGCCAATAAAAGATGTGAGAAAACGTGGTACAGAAATATGTCCGTATTCGAGGCAAATAAATGAACATATAATCGAATCTTACAGTATGTCAAGCGCCCATGGAAGGTAAGATGATAAAGCTTTGTATTTAATATCAATACAATACACAGTAACATACTTTTGAAGTATATCTTTATCAAAATATTTTATTTCAGGCAACGACCAACCAGTATCAGGGATAAAGCCATACTACACTGTATGGTTTTAGGTCTAACAATATTAAACTTTAGCTTGAATATTGAAGTATTCAGCAGTATAACGAAGACTCGGATAAGTCTCAAAAAACTGACAGATCTTGCGAGGGTGCTTGGTGCTGTACCTTTGAAATCTGATAAAAGTGTAGTCGTCTTAAAGCTTCCCTTACCCACACAATTAGTTGCATTCAAAAAAGGCAGAAAAAAATAAATTATATAAATGAGTCATGTTTCAATAGAAATTAAATTTCACGTAAATATGTATACTTACATTTGTATTTTATAATTTATTTGTTGAGAACTCGACAAATACATCATATAACACAGGTACAAGTCATACAATTTACTTTACAATAATTATATTACTAATATAACATATATACACCTAATATGTCAAAAATAAATAGATGTCAAGCATTTTCTTTTACAAAATTTCAAATCAATTCATACATGTTCTATACTCTATAAACCTGATGAGATCAGGCAGTGATTTTGTTACTGCTCTACCGCATCGTCATGGGTAACCATTAACAATCTAAAATAAAGTATAAATTAATAATCTACTATTTAATGTTAATAATGAATTTAAAAATAATTTAATTCAACATTCTCCTATTTTATTCTTGCGAATTCTGATAAGGTACGCGAATACGCTTGTGCATCAACTTGGCATAATACAGGATTATTGAAAGAAGGAAAAGTTTTGGTCTCCTCTGGGTTGCCTACTTGAAACCTTAAGTCATTGAGGAAAATCATTAAAAAACCTATATTTGGTATCGTTAACTAGTTCTCCAAGAATTAGAACAAAAAATATTGTGAGGTTAACTCAGTATGGCAGCCATATTGCATCGGATCCTGAATAGTGGGAGAATTCGACCAGTTTCACTGGTTAAAAGTGTCGAAAGGAGTGCAGCATCTGTTGCTCCACGAAAAATTAAAATGGTAAGATTTTAATATGGTACAATAACTGGTTCACCACAATGAATAATCTGTAAATTTGATTATTAACGTAAATTAATTTTAAATTACATTTACGACACATTACTACTTAATTACGCGTAATATGTATTTACTGTTGGACACTTGTTGAAGCAGGATACCCATTTATAATATAATTAAAAGAATTCGAAATGACAATTCGCAAAAAAAGCTAATATTTTTTGCATTTTTTAAATTTAAATTTACTAGTTTAATTAACATTTGTTTTACATAATATAAAGAAATATAAATTAGTGTACTTGTCCGCCTATGTGGATAATCGATATTTCGTAATTGTGTAAGAAAAGGAAAGGAGGAAAGAGAATTTCGTAACCTTTGGATAATTATAAAACTGTGATAATTGAATGATAAGGAGTATCACTTTTTCTTCGAAAATTAAGTTGTTACGCGTAGCCTCCGTATACAGTGATTATTTTTAATCATGTTAATAAACAGAAATGTCAATCGTTTGAATCACGCGCAAGTTTCATGTTTCATAATTCTTATATAATTTTAGGGAAAACTTACAGCAGAAGAAAGAGAAAATGATCTTAAGCCTATATTAAATAACGGATGGACAGTACAGCCAACAAGGGATGCAATTTACAAAGAATTTATCTTTGGAAATTTCAATCAGGTGAGTGATAATTATTCTGTGTTCCATATATCTTTATAGATATATAAATACAATAGTAATTAATGTAATTGATTATAATGACGTTATTGTAATTTTTTATCAAGAGTTGACAATATAATTAATATTATTTCAATTGCAGGCTTTTGGTTTTATGTCCAGAGTAGCATTGCAAGCTGAGAAAATGGATCATCATCCAGAGTGGTTCAATGTTTACAACAAAGTACAAATTACTTTGTCATCTCACGATGTAAATGGATTATCTAAGAGGGATGTGAAATTGGCAAATTTCATTGAAACTGCAGCCAAGTCTGTGGTATCATAAAATATATCACTCGATACCTTAAAATGGCTATGCAAACTGTTTATACTTGTCTTTCATGCCGTTGATTCTGTATGACAATAAATGAATATAACTATTAAGGCATTGAAACAACATACAAATTGTCAATAGAATTATTTATTGAAACCTATCTTAAAATTAGTTCAAGCTGTCAGATTACTACAGACTCATACGCAATATCAAAGTACCCAACTAAATAAAATAAAATACAAATTTTCAAAACATTCAACATTGTTCCAAAAAGATTGTCAACATTGAAACAAACTAAATACAATCCAAGAAACAATTAAGATTAACATACCAAAAAGAAAATAATTCCAAATACAAGATGCTGTACCAAAAGTGATAAAAACACAAGATAGGTGGCAGTGTAAGTAGTACGGAAGGTGACAGTAGAGATGGTGGAGGCAACTATGTGACGACAATGGCGTCGGCGATGGTGGCGATGGCGATGGCGAAGTCAATGACGGTACCATCGTCAGAAGTAGCAGTGAGTTTAGCGTTGAGTAGCGAGAATCATAAGTCGCTATGTCAGTGGCTAGCATAGAAATTCGAAACCAACATTCCTGTTAAAGCTTAAATAAATTATCGTGACTTATCAGATACATAACGGGATGATCATATCGACAAGAAGGGAGTGCAGTATATGCAGTGCTTCTTAAAAGAAATATATACCTATACACAATACTCTGACCATAGGGAAGCACTGGCCGTTTAGGCGCGACCATCCTGACCTCAGGAATGTCCAGTGGGTGAGCAGAAGTTTTGCGAGTAACGCTCACAGACACGTCGTACATTGCTACCAGAGAGCAAGGTGGGTCGGGCTCCCTAAGATAACTGTAAAATTCTTACATTGGCCATCTATGTGTGTCAGAGTACTTTTGACGCAGCCAGTATTACCTCTACGACCGCATGCATCGTTACCGTCGTCACTAACTCCTGGATAAAGTAGTGAAGCAAATAATTTAAAATACGAAACATACGTGACATCGTAAAGCCGGCACGATCGGTAGTGACTTTAGTGTGCATGCATAATCTGCATGCAATTATTTAATTGCACTAAATATACATTTATTATTTCTCAAAATAAATCAGCCTGGAAATAAATAATCGTGACGCCTTCATCTGTATTATCTCTTGGGATGTTTATTCTGGTAGCCTCCACGCGACTTTTTAAAATCAACTACGTTGCTTATTCTCTTTTGATTAATTGCCTCGGGCATCGCGTTCAAGTTACTTTTTGAGATTTTGAAAAAAAAATTTCATTGCTTTGCTGTGTAAAGTTACCTGTTAAAAAATTCATCGGACGTGACTGTCATCGTGTAACCAGGAACTACAGTGGCAATTATAATAAAGTAGGTACCGCAATGCAAACAGGTACTAATTAATTTAACGTAGAGATTTAGTAATAACTTGCAATTATATACGTATTTTTATTTTAGGTTTTGATCATTTTGCTTTAACGTTCTTGTCACTTTCACCGTCACGCGTGGCACATTTTCTGGTTCGTTTTCAAGGAGTATTTTTTTGCTTGCTTGTCATTTTACTTCCCCCTCGGCCGTGAACGTTAAATTAATGACACTTGTTATTTAATTTTGATTAATCAGCTATACTCTGATGATTCTGTCTACTGCGGTTATCTATTAACGCTTATTGCGTAAATTAAAAATCAAACAGCTGGATCCATCAGAGGACACTTGACTTACTTGAAGACGACCTAGATGCTCCCTCTTACGCTGATCGAGATTCTTTATTCTTGTGGAAGATTATGTGCGTGCATGCGTGCATATCTCTTCCTCTCTGTTATGCTTTGCACTTATTTTTCTATAACGTTAAGCGGGGTGCGGCGATCCTTTTTATACCTACCTTACTCATCCAGTTACTATATATTTACTTGGTTTACCAGACGCCGTGGAATCGAGGGAAGATAATACTTTTATTCAACAATAAATGAATAATCAATTCTCTTTTGTTATATCTGGGAATAATAACAATCCTAATTGTGTTTTACATAAGAAAGTATTGTGCGAATGTACATGCATTATGTTAATTTGAGTAAAATTATAGTGGACATAGTCGATTGTATGTTAAAATTTAACAAGAAGTATTTGGCAGTTCTAAATTTAAAATTGCCCAAGTGCATCAATTTCTGTAAATTTCTTAAATAATATTTTCAGTACAGTTGCTAAATGAGTAATACTAATTGTGTACATAATAAAATGTTAAAAATTAGGTTTTCTTGTATGTTTTGTAGGATGTGGATATTGTTTTGTATGATAATTATTATAGAAATGGATCAGCTATATAATAACTGATTACAATTCGTCGTTTTTGTTTCTGGTTCTTCTTAATGATTAGTATCTTGCTTTTTTTATTTATTGTCATCAATTATGAGGAAAATTTATTCCGTCCGATTTGAAATTTCGCTGATAAATTGTAATCGATTTATGCATCCTTGGTTTCCTGGTCGACGAGAATCAAATAGCCTTCTTATGTACGTTTTATCACAGCTGCTTGTGCCACTCGTCGAACCCCTTTAGTTTTTGTCACATTGACGACTCCGCGCTCGTTTTAATACGTCCTGTTTAATTCGAACGAGCTTCTAAAAGGGGCTCAGTCCAATATAAAACATTGTGCTAACGTCTGTTCAAACGATTTTAATATAGTTTATTGTTTATCTTTTGCAATGGAACGTTATCATATTAAATTTACAATGCAGAAAGCATTCTTATAGTTTTATAATTGCCAGTAATTTCAGATGTAATCAATTTATTTGAGGAACCAGTATTTGAAACGTCATTGTAAGATATTGGTGATAGATTGAGTTCTTTTATCTTGGGATTATTTAATTGTTGTTTTATCCTGCATTCAATCTGATGATATTAGTGGTGATAATTCTGTAGTAATATATTAATTGCTGATACTGTGATTGAATTGTCATTTTCATTTAATCGATGACTAGATTGCTAAATTTTGAAATCAAGTTTTATAATTGATGTAGTTTTTAGTTTGGATTATAATATTTAAACTTTTGATTCAGAGGGATTTAAAGGTATATTAAAAACTTTACAAAAATGAAACGACACAGAAATAAAGCACAGCGTTGGTATAAGAAAGGTATAAATATATTTGTTGTATATGTAACTGATTAGCTAATCTATTTGTATAAAATTCTAAAATTAAAAAGTATTTTTTTTTTATTTAGTAAGCTAATTTTTATTGTAATTTTTCTAGTGGACTGGACTCAGGTAATCATGGAGGGACCAGAGGTCACGTTCCTCTTTCAATTTGGATTAATTCGTGATACTGTTACGGTTGAAGCCAGTGCTTTGACATTGAAAGCCCTCAAAGATTTTGCCTGTGATTTTATCAACACCAAGTGTCCGGATCATGGCTTGAGTCAGCTCAACGAAAGATTGCTGCTGTTCAAGCATGATTATAACTCGACAAATATACTACAGCTCATTACAAATGCCACTGAAGTAGTTGATGAAACGTTAGTGGAGATTGTACTCACAGGTAAGATATTTTCATAAAAGCTATTATGATAGCAATGATGACAAAGCCATACTTGAATATCTATGTAAAGTTATTCAAGCGTCATTTTGAAGAGATGGGAGCATGGACCTATATTAAAATTTAACCAAGGATTAAATGGCATATCGAACAATTAGATATCTAAATGGGGCATGTAATCCTTAGTTGAATTTCAACTGATGTCGGTGCAATTGACCCTAATAGTTTAAAGCATAAATTCAAACTTTTTACTATTATTATACAGCTCAAGTGCCAAGTGAAGAAGTTCCCATACGTCCCCATGCTCTAACAGTTCATTCGTATAAAGCACCAGCATTTTGCGACTTTTGTGGTGAGATGTTATTTGGCCTTGTCCGACAAGGACTAAAATGTGAAGGTAATTACTTGAAAGTGCATGAGTCCACTAGATAGAAGATAAAGTATCTATAATCCATTTCCTGCAATGGACTTTTGTTTCAGGATGTGGTATGAACTATCACAAACGTTGCGTAATCAAAATACCAAACAATTGTTCGCAAGATGCAAGTCAGAGAAGACGGAGTTCAACCCTCTTGCATGTGCCACGATCACCGAGTCAGGGTTCAACCAGTAGTTTGGCAAGTGCCAGTGATGACAATAATACAAATCACAGTGCTAGCAACGTTTCTAATGCAAGCCAGAGTAATAGCACATTGGTAAAAACTTCTATCAGCTTAAATTTAACAAATAATTATAAGTATCACGTTATGCTATTTTCTATAAAACTGCAATATCTATTTTTAGGCGATTCCAAGCATAGTAACCCCAAAGCAATCACGTTCTCCATCACTAGGCGGTCGACCTGTCTGGGTAGAACGTGAAATAGCCACACGCATTAAAATTCCACACACTTTTGTCGTTCATACATATACACGGCCGACAGTTTGCGGCCTCTGTAAGAAATTATTGCGTGGCCTCTTTAAACAAGGTCTACAGTGCAAGGATTGCCAATATAATGCGCATAAAAAGTGTATTGACAAAATTCCCAAGGATTGTACTGGCGAGAATCCAAAAGACAGTGCAGGTATTGAATACAACTTCCACATTTTCATATAGCGATAGAAATTTTTTTTTTGAATTTAGTACTTCTCTTGGACTATTCTGTACATTTGATATATTGATAATTCGACAGGCAACGAATATCCTGACAGTGGTGTTGGCAGTGAATCCGAAGGACGGTGTGATGGAAGAAATGAAGAAGGTGATGGTGACAGCGATGCTGAATCTCCTCCACCTCCATCCCATTCAACACATGAGACAGATGGAAGTAATCTCAACGGAGGATATACTGTAAGATAAATTGTAACCTATTTGTAGAATTATTTCAAATATCTCCTAGTAAATCTATAACAGTAACAGCATAGCATAATTTAATCAATACAATTTTATAGGACCTCATTCCAAGCCATGACGACGTCTCCTCCGATGAGTTTAAAAAGTCAAGAACCTCCAGGTAATTACTTATTTCTGTCAAAAGTAAGCTCTCCAATCTGTTTCTATCCTAACAATATTCCATTTCTGTTTTCTTCTGATTCTGTCTCTTCTTGCGTTTTCTCTACGCAAAACTAGTTGCAGCTCATCGCCAAGCAATAACATCCCACTAATGCGGATAGTTCAAAGCGTTAAGCACACGAAACGACGCGGTTCGAAAGTCCTTAAGGAAGGCTGGATGGTACATTTCACAAGTCGTGATCCAGTCGTAAGTATTAAACAATAATAAGTATAATTGAAGTATCGTTATTTCTATGTCTTTTTAATTGTATCAATAATTTTTCAGAGAAAGAGACATTATTGGAGGCTCGATACAAAGGCTATCACATTGTTCCAAAGTGACAGCGGATCAAAGTATTACAAAGAAATTCCATTGTCTGAAATATTAGTAGTTGAAACAGCCAAAGTTCCATATTCTCGTAAGTTCTCGTATCTTATATATGCTGCTTCCTTTAATGGATACTATCATTAATGATATTCGCATATTTAGATACAATGCACTGCTTCGAGCTAAGAACAGCCAATGTAGACTATTACGTCGGAGAGGATCCACTATATGGTGGTGTAGGTGGGCAGCTTCCGCCTCCGGAAAGTGGGGTTGGGGCGTACATAGCTAGAACCTGGGAAACAAGTATCCGTCAAGCATTGATGCCCGTCACTTCCGGTTCAGCGAGTATGCACAATTTCATATATTAAAACAATTTAAACAAAATTTATGAAAAACCCATTACAGTTACTGATTGCGCTTTAATTTGCTTAGATCAAGAACAGTCAACAGAACCGGAAGAGCGAATAACAGATATGTCCCAGCTGTATCAAATATTTCCGGATGAGGTTTTGGGTTCTGGACAGTTTGGAATCGTTTATGGCGGAGTGCATAGAAAAACTGGACGCGCAGTGGCAATAAAAGTCATCGACAAGTTACGTTTTCCTACAAAACAGGAAGCACAGTTGAAAAACGAAGTAGCCATCTTGCAAAATTTATCTCACAGCGGCGTTGTCAACTTAGAGCGGATGTTTGAGACACCCGAGCGGATATTTGTCGTGATGGAAAAACTAAAAGGAGACATGCTGGAGATGATTTTGAATTCTGAGAAGGGACGTCTCAGTGAAAGAATTACAAAATTTCTTATAACGCAAATATTAATTGCCCTGAAACATCTCCATAGCAAGAACATCGTACACTGCGACCTGAAGCCAGAGAACGTTTTACTAAGTAGCAATAGCGACTTCACTCAGGTGAAGCTCTGCGATTTTGGCTTTGCCAGGATAATTGGCGAGAAAAGCTTTCGTAGAAGCGTTGTAGGTACACCGGCGTACCTAGCACCGGAAGTCCTGAGGAATAAAGGGTACAATAGGTCATTAGATATGTGGAGCGTTGGCGTAATCGTCTACGTATCCTTAAGCGGTACGTTTCCCTTTAACGAGGATGAGGATATCAATGAACAAATTCAAAATGCCGCCTTTATGTATCCTCCTAGCCCATGGAAAGAGATTTCATCTGATGGTAAGAATCTGAGCATTAAAAATCATCTTAATTATAATATGCGAACGCTTGTTGCTTTTATATCAATGAATTCAATTTATTTAAATCCTTTATTCACAGCTATAGATCTGATTAATAATTTACTACAAGTCAAACAGAGGAAACGATACACAGTCGACAAGAGCTTGCAGCATGTTTGGTTACAAGTGAGTATTTCTTTTTTCTTTATATATCATCGTCAAATCTCTTTCAGATCTTCATCCACCAATACAACATCCTATTTTTATTTTACGTCTATTTTTATATAGGATTATCAAACATGGTGCGATCTTCGCGAACTCGAGGCTCAGGTTGGCTGCCGTTATTTGACTCATGAAAGCGATGACGCTCGCTGGATGACGTTTGCTGGTCAACGCGCATGACATAACTTTCCCGCAAGTAGAAATATTGAGTCATCCTCGACCCCGAATTCACTGCATAAAGGATGGCCACGCAGTGCACGTGCAACTTTACGACGCTTCATTCGAGCCTGACGAATTCTTTGAGTCGCGACGTATTCTTTACGTCATGACGCAAATTCATATTTTAATTATCCTGCCTATTCGATTTTTCGATATTCGGCTGTCAGGATTTACTGTCTACTTACGTGTCTTTCAAATTACTTATATTTTGGGGACGTGCAATTTTTTAAATGACTCCTTCCTTATTTCGAGACCGTTTGATACTCTTATCAAACCGATATAGATTTTTGGTATTGGTAAAAACTATTTGTTCGATCATTTTTTGCGGTTTTTTTAATACTTTTCATTTTTTAAAAAGCGCAATAGTATTACGTCTTACTATCGACTTCGGTCGTTTACGCTCAGTGAATTTTCAAGTAATACTTTTTTTTAATGTGTGACAATTTTAATCCACCGTCTACATTTTTCCAAAATATCAACACTCATCAGGAATTAATTCCGTTACTAATTTCATCAAATGGAAGACACTTGTATTTGCATATTACAATTTTTTAATTAAGGGATAATTTTTATTAATAACGTATGTGCATATGCACTCATAGACGCATACATAACAAAAATACGTATATACATATACGTACGTATACAATACGATCTGGGATGAAAAATACGTTTCAATCTATTTTATTAGAAATGCTCGTTATTATGGACGCTGTAATCGTAGATTAGAGCGTTTAATTACTTTTTATATACATCTGATTATGATACAGAAACATAAGTTGTGACCTGGTTGTGGGATCTGATTAATTATAATTTTTATTATTATTATTATTATTATCTCAGGCGTGATCGAGCTGATTTGACAGAAATCAATATTATATAATAATGAATATTCGTGAAACAAAAAGTAATTTACTTGGCCACTGAGAATTATACTTGATATTATTTAACGTTAACGATATTATTTAATGCATCGCAACATTCTATTTAACGCGGCTTTCTTGGAGAAGGTCTATATAGTTAATCTTACTTATTGTTTCCGAAATTATTTTTTTAATACAGTTAAATCATCTCTTTTTTGTCCTAATCACGTGTGTGCCTGCGCGACGAAGTTTCATTCTATTGATTTAGATCCGAGACAAATTGGGATCCGGATTCGTTAACGAAATATTCATTAATCTTATTAGTTTCAAACCATATTTTTTTTTAAATTGTAAAACCAAATGCGCTTACTTTATTTACACGATTTTATAATTTTGAAATTTTTGTCATATACAATTATTATATATTCATGTGAATATATATATATATATATATATTCTATAGCTATTCTATATATATATATATATATATATATCTTCGCATCGCTCTCCTGTCTCGATAAAATTTTTGTTTCTGTGCTCGTGATTTACACTGAAAAATACTCATTATAAATATATTTTAAAAAATTTATCGTATACACGGCCATGAAAAGAAACAAAATAATTTTATAATATTTACATTTCGCTTACGTTTGCTTCTCGCGATGGTGAACTTGCCGTGAATGTTCAAACAAACAAGAAACAATGAAAATTGAGAGAGTAATCAAAGAAGTTTTTCTTCTCATTCATCTAATTAAAGTCGTATGAAAGTTCGATTTTTATAATTGACGTAATTCAAGATTTTATCCATTCCAATTATTATGATAGTTACGACCATCACTTTGTCTCTACAAGGTTGATATATGATGCACCTATAATTATTATAATTGCTATAGTAATTATTTATAAAGCTCAGCTTTTTCCTTACAATTTAATCAAACTCTATTCTGCTTTCTTTCTGTATCAAGATTTTTGATAAATTAGAAAGTACAATAATGGACGATTCACGAACGATCTGAATTACTGTAGAACAAATTAGTAATTAGATATGTATGCACACCGTACATACACCGTGTTATTGGTTTATCGCTCACTCAATTTCGTCTGTATAGTCGAAAAAGGAAGAAAAATAGGTACGCAGTAAATAAAAGGAAAGGGAAAGAAATGGCACGCGATAAAAAAAAGTAAAGAACGAGAAAGCGTATATGAAGTAAATTGTGCGAAATATCAACGAGTCTGCTTTTAACTCGTGACACTAGTTCCTGGTAAATACATGTGATTTTGCGAACGCGCGAATACATGCAAACTCGTAACATTCCAAAAGCTTTTTAAAAATGTCACGAAAGAAGCTTTACGACATGATTCCCCGAGAGTTTTATATTGAATTCGAATTGCAATTTCCTTTTATTTACTCGCTTCACTTGTACAAATTGAAGTTGACGTGTTTGTATATTCAAATTGAATTACGCGCCTTAATGCTTCCTACGTCATGTGTCATAATAATATCTTTTTAATCGACTGTACGCTGGCTGCCATTTTAGCTTTATTCTCCAAATATTCCACAACGTGTATTTTATGTCTATGGCGCTTTTTAAATGCTCGCGGGTTCTTTGTTAAGTCCATTTTTAATTACGTATAAATACGTATCTCATATTATTACATACGTATTATCCAGATCGCATTACAGGATCGTCTTGTCGTCCATGAAGACTTTGCACAATTACTTTTTTTTAATTTTCTCACCTGTTTCTTCGTTGACCTTACATGGAAATTCTTTTACTACTTATCCTATAAAGAAACAGAGAGAGAAATCGATTGAACGTTGAATATTTGTCATGTGTTCAAAACTGGCGATAACGACTTTTACAGGTAACTTATCTAAATATTCAAATATATCAACTTCGAACGAGTTTTCATCCCTTTTTAGAATGATGCAAGTGACGTGTATTATGTAGAAGCATCCGAGTGTCAAAGGTCAATTTCATATTGTACGGATCCACCGTGACGTATGAAAAGAAAGCTTATTCTATAAAATATTTAGGAAGTTATCCACTATTCTTTTTTCTCGTCTTTGACTTTATCTTATAAACTTTCGTAAATTATTAAAATCTATACGCGTATACACGACTTAGCCAATAGCACAAAACTAGATTTCATCGCATCTTTGTATCTGCCTTATCAATTTAAGATAAAACAAAATGAAACAAGAGCATTCTGTCGTGCTGAAGTTAACTGTTGGCAGACTTTGATAATTACGACAATGAAGAATAAGCAAGGAAAACAAAAAGTTTATATATAGGTATATAATGAAAAACGATTATGTTTTTCGACGGATCTGTTATTATTGCCATCGACAACACTAAATAATATCTTTGAGAACTCTTGACGTTAAAAATTTTTTAAACTGATCAATATATCAAATATATAATATATCTCAATATATTATATTCTCTAACTGTATTAACGCTTAAAAAAGTAAGAACCAATTTGACGGTAAACGATAATAATTATAGTATCTATAATAGTAACCGGTCGACAAAATAGTAAATAAAATATATATAAATACGTATAAAAACGGGCCTAAGAGAAGGAAGTATTAAAGGGAAAATTAAGTCGACTGGTTTTATGAAATTCAGAATTTTTTTTTGCTTTTCCATATATATCCCAGTAAACAATGTAATAACAGTTACATATTTACAATGTT
This sequence comes from Calameuta pallipes, assembly GCA_030142375.1. NCBI lineage: Eukaryota > Metazoa > Arthropoda > Insecta > Hymenoptera > Cephidae > Calameuta > Calameuta pallipes. The sequence continues at coordinate 151,877 of JARQSW010000360.1, forward strand.
AAAACGTCACGTTAAGGGATATAACAGTTGTAAAATACCTGACGTGCGTAACTATTGTATCACCGAGTTTGAAACTGTTATTTATTGTTTATTGAGATTTATATATATACATATATTTATTTATATTACATGTATTTCTACATATTTCTTTGCTATATGTATAAGATTATATGTATAAAGGTCTATGGTTGATATCGTTGAATCGCTATGTAGGAATTTGCGTGTTGCTTAACATTAACAGTATTATTAAAAGGTTGTTACAAAGCATATAAATATTGAGACACACCTGTACTCCTTTTTATTGTAAGGGCACAACGTATTAATAAAAAAAAAAAAACATTTTTTACTCTCAAGAAAAATGCAACTGTCGACTGGAGGAATTTATATTTTATTAATATTTCGTACAGTTATTTTCAAGGGGAAACTGTGATGCCAGAAAATACCGTTGCAAAGTTTCTGAAGCCTGTCGAGCAATCTTCTCTTCACGGTGAGCAGAAGCCACCGGTCGAATTATAGCAACGAAAACGATACTTGTGTTCTAGAAATGTCGCACTGGTAAAAATATGGGATAACGTAATAAAGTCGCTTGACTGATTGCTCAAATGAACTATTGTAAGAACTATGTATTCTTTTGGGACATGAGAATCGATTGGATTAGACAATTGAGCTATGTTAGAAAATTTTTTTTTGTGATAGACTATGTGTTTTTTTTTTAACGACAAAAAGTCTACTTGAAATAATTGCTTTGCTCTTACGACGCTTTTAAGCGGTAACTTGGACTCAGTTTTCATTTGAATTTCAGAGCGACGGTTGTGGATAATATATATCTGTTTTTTTTTTTAAATGACAGTTTTGAAAAATAAGTAAAATGTTTGTTCCGGATTTATCAACAGTTTTGTTTATTTTCTGCGTCTTGTCCAGGAATGCAATCTTTGCCGAGTGGGTGGAAATTCCACAATTTTCAGACGAATCCAAAGTTTACAGATTGCCTGTTAGACACGATCAAATTAATAAAATGCATTTTGGAAATTCTATTCGTAGTGAATTACAAAATGTTAGTAGATCGACTGTCGTTCGTATGACGGATGTTAATAAAGTAAAAGAGATAATTAATGATCGTACGGATCTGACGTCACAGTCATTAACACAAATTCGAATCAGGGAAAATAATTCGCCACTTAGCAATAAGCCACAGGATGGTAAAATAGATTTTAACGAAGAAAATGTCAAAGATAGTTTTGATGGTAAATATGATAGCGACGTTGATGATAATAACGACGATGATCATGTATCGATCGATATCGAAGAAGATGAATATAGTGATGATATGCAGACTCAAATGGAATCGCCTGTAAAAGTGGTAAAGAATGAATTCGAGACTAATGATGCTTCGCCCATTACGGAAAATACAACTATCAACGAAAGTGAAACAATAAATAAAGAATCATCGTTCTTTGATTATTTACCAATGGAGACCTTGAAAAGTGTTCATCAAACTTTGAAATCGCAACCGGCTACACTAAAGGGAAAAATACGATTTTTAAAAGCATTCGAGAGATCTTTGATGACAGAAATTGGTAAGAGGAAGACTTTAATACGATTTGTAATTTGATATAATTGTTTTAATCAATCATTGAAGTAAATTTATTCAATTACAGAATCTAGATTAGCTGCTACCCTAGCACCTTCCAGAAAAATCAGAGGTGCTTCTGGAGATCATTACGAAGGCGATGATGACACTTTGGGATTTCCATCATTAGAAGGAGCGCTTATGGCTATTTCATTTCTTACTTTTGCTGTTTATCTCGTGCGATTAGTTATAGTAAGTCTAATATGTTTTTTTAACAAATAATTGTATTACTTTGAGTTATGCTTGTTAAAGGATTGTCGACTTATTCGTTTTTTTTTTTCTAAATCATATTTATTTTTATTTTCCGTACAGCTTCTCTTTCGAAATCTGAGCACTACCGCTGCTACGCCAACTCTAGTCGTTGGAAGAAAAAAAAGATCTTCTGAACGATTTGATCAAGATACTGCAAGAGTTATTAATTATTTAGAGACATTCGTGTCGAATTAGGAAATTCAGAATTTCAATGTTCCATCGCGAAGAAAGAAAATTAAGATTAAGGAGACAACTATTATTTGTTAAATTATTTTTGCATAATTATTATAATAAAATTAGCGTATACAGTTGGGGAGTGCAGAAATTCTTTTGTATTTCTTCTCTCATATATTAAAATTTCTACCGTTATGGACAACGTTTCCGATATTTATATACATGATAAGTGAAAGGTTGTTTTCTAGGCTTTTTTATTTTATTCTCCACTAGGCTGCACAACGGTTAAGAACAGGCATACTGTGTACCGTTATCTCTTGTCATTTTAACCCTGATTTCCTGTTATCTGTACAGCCAGTACCTTTCTAAAGTATATCCTGGAATTACCGGCTTATCGTTATGGACTTTTCAGTGATTGAAAATATTGGTAAAACGCAGCATCCTAAAACTTATGATGGTCACATACAATATGGTACAGCCGGCTTTAGAACGAGGTATGAAAAAATATATAAAATTGTTCATATTTTCACTTTAATTTTATTACTAGATATTCATGTGTTCATAGGTTAAGCCAATATCTAGACTGTCACTACAATATGTCAATTACTTAATTTTTATAGAGCCGTCATCTTGGATCATGTTTTATACAGAATGGGAATTTTGGCAGTTTTACGATCTAAAGCAAAAAATGGTAACGATAATTAATTGTTTAATTTATTATAATCATTGTTAGCTTATTATCTTGCCTCCACTTTTGCTTACGCTATTCGATCGACCAGTTAATATTTGTCTCACAATGCGGCAACAAGTAGTTTCTCCACTCTGCAACTTCTCCCAGCTTTTTTGCAATTTTCGGGTGATAGTCATAGGCTCTGATAATACAGTTTTAATTTGTATTAATTCTTGATATAATTTTATTTTTTTACGTTTCGTTTAATTTTCAAAAGACTGATAGTAATGATTATTTCAATTCTTTTCAGGATATCTAACGTAATATTTAAACAATTTTTGTTTATGTTACGTAATAAAATGTGATAAATATTTTGTTATATTGTATTTGTTACAGCTGTCATTGGTTTAATGATTACGGCTAGTCATAATCCAGAACCTGATAATGGAGTAAAGCTTGTCGATCCTGCTGGGGAAATGTTAGAAGCTTCTTGGGAAAAAATAGCGACTGAATTAGCAAACGTGAATGACTCTGATATATCATCTACCGTACAGCGTATTATTTCTGAACAGAATATCAGTGTTAATACTCCAGCATCAGTAATAATTGGTAGGGATACCAGAACGAGTAGTGCTGCTTTAGCAAATTCTTCGATTGCTGGTATCACAGCTGCAAATGGTACTTTTAAAGACTTTGGTGTTATTACTACTCCGCAACTGCATTACTTAGTGGTTTGTACCAACACAAATGGTAGCTATGGTGATGCCACATTAGAAGGATATTATCATAAGTTAAGTAATGCTTTTAAAAGTATTAGAGGAGATTCACCAAGTTCAGACAAGTATGTCCCATCTCTAAAGCTGGATGCAGCCAATGGTGTTGGTGCAATAGCTGCGAGGGAATTTAAAAAGCAATTAGAAGGTTTTTTAAATATAGAAATTTACAACGGTGCCAATGAAAATCTGAATCATGAGGTAAGAGTAAATTATTATTTAGTTTAAACAATTTCTTCATGATTGTATTTATCTTTGATTGTTTTATCATTTTTCTTAAAGTGTGGAGCAGATTATGTTAAAGTTCAGCAAGTCCCTCCGGCAAATATTCCTGTCGAAACAAATTCTAGGTGTGTCAGTATTGATGGCGATGCAGACAGAATCGTTTACTATTACATAGATGAAAAAGCAAAGTTTCATCTTCTGGATGGTGATAGGATAGCAACTCTGGTAGCAGGATACTTTAAAGAATTGTTGAATAAAAGTGGATTAAATTTGCAACTCGGATTAGTTCAAACAGCATACGCTAATGGTGGCTCAACAGATTATATTGAAAACGTTCTAGTAAGTAGTAAACTTCATTTTTGCAAGTTATAAGACTATAATAACAGAGAAACACAAATCTTTTTACTTAAATTCATATTTTCTTACTTCCATTTCAGAAAGTACCGGTAGCATGTGTACCCACAGGTGTTAAGCACTTGCATCATAAAGCACTAGAATTTGATATTGGAATTTATTTCGAAGCGAATGGCCATGGTACTGTTGTCTTCAAGGATTCTGCCATCGAAGCCATACGAGAAACAGTTGTGAGCTCCGAGTAAGAATTATTTTTCTGTTCTTCTTCCTTAGAATATCTTTCCTCACAGCGCGTTATTATATTTGTATTGTCTCTTTAAAATTAAAATATTTTTAATTCGACGTTTACAGTGTTCTGATGGAATATAATTATTAATTGCAGTTCTTCAAAGTCTCAAAAGGACGCTGCTTCTAAATTAGCTAGTGCAATTGAAGTGATCAATCAATCTGTAGGCGATGCTCTTAGTGACATGTTACTGGTAGAAACAATCTTACACGCTAACGGTTGGGATGTTCTTGCTTGGGAAAGCAGTTACAATGACCTTCCAAATAGGCAAGTTAAGGTCAAGGTCGAAGACAGAAATGTAATTTCTACAACAGATGCAGAAAGGAGATGCGTTAAGCCAGTTGGATTGCAAGAAGAAATTGACAAAATAGTTTCACGTTATCCAAAAGGCCGTTCCTTTATCAGGTGAGAATTTATACATGAAAAATATGTAGATTATATTATAAATCATCCATTTTCAAATTGTTTATGAATTTTGTTAGTCAAAACTTTAACAAATGTCCAATCCTGGATTACAGACCATCTGGTACCGAAGACGTTGTCAGAGTTTATGCAGAATGTGAAAATCCGACAGATGTTGAAAAGATTGCTGAGGATGTTGCATCTGCTGTTCGCAGACTTGCTGGTGGAGTTTCTCTTTCGTACTAAACAATTAGTGATGTGTTCATCTACGTGTACAAGGAAAATTCAGAAATACTAACGTCTGCTCTGATGAAACAATATGAAGAGACAATGCAAAGCTGCGTTAAAAGTCAAATTTGCTAATAATATTTAATGGTTATTGTTCATGGAGTAAAATAATGTTAATATATTCGCATTTTTTATAAAGAAATAAATGTGATTCCTGTGAAAAGGATTACATGTTTATTTTAATAATAAAGTCCTTAGCCTTTAGTCTGAAAACATATTTATAAATTACATATCTATTACTTAACATTATTAATTAATATCATTTCTGGATGAAATATTGTATAAATATCGAAGCTCCAAGCGGTCGAAAAATTCTGTTGTACATTCTAGTCGGCATGACAACTGTATTGATTTGAAATGGTAGAACGTCTTATCTTACACTAGTTTACACACTGATTGCGGCCTAACCAGAATCATATATCATTACTCATTATTCTATATGAAATTTAGATTAAAAAGCAATCATAATGTGGCAAGATAATGAAGTTAGATTCGACGTACCTTTCTCGTAATTATATTTCTACTATATAAATTCTAAGCGTTACAAGTAGAAGATATTTGGTATTTGGATACTTGAAATTATAATTTTTATCATGAATAACTGATTTACAGATCGTTATACATTTTTTTGTATTTGGTTTTTAATTCAGACAAATACAATTTCGAGTCGGTGAGCTTCTTATTGACAGACTAGACATGATTGAGGATACAAAAGGCAACAATGGTGATACTGGGCGATTATTGGTAACAAATTTACGAATTGTCTGGCACTCTGTCTCTTTGCCTCGGATTAATTTAAGTGAGAAATGAACAATTGACTAAATAACACCCTAAGAAGAACAATTAATTCAATCACCATTCTTACAGGCATTGGATACAATACTTTTGTCACTGCCACAACAAAAATAGTTAATTCGGTTTGTATGATTATACCTGTCCTATACACTTATAATAAATTAAACTTCTGATCCATGAATATTTTTTAGATTCACGGGGGCCAAACTCAAGCTCTTCACATTTTGACATCATTTCAAAATTGCAGATACGAATTTATTTTCACCAATCAAATGCCAAAATGTTCACGACACTATACATCCGTCATTGGAGTTTACAGGTATATAAAAATTAATTTTTTATTATCATTTAAAAAAGCAACAACAATATCGATCATTCTAGGGCATACATATCTTCAAAAATCTACAGGGAAGTTAAATTGCGAGTAGGAATAATACAGGAGGGTAGATTAATATTATTGCCACAAGAAAAAGTGCATACAAAATTGCCAGGAGTATGGAATTTGTCTACAGAGCAGGTATACACGCAAGAGAATACAATAATTGACGAAGAATTACAAAAGAAAAAAGATGAACGTTGCCTCTGGCTAACTTTCTAATTCGCCTGCACTGTTCTATGGCGTATAAAGCGCAAAATATTTCAAGTGATAACAGGATAATAAATAAGACTTTTTATTGCATCTTATATCAGCTCGATGCACGTGATATACACGATGATAACAGACATGATAATCTTACTCATAACACATCCTTCTCATAGAAACAATATTGTTTTTCTTTTGTTTTCAGGGAAACGTCGGTACCTTTATAGTAACAAATATAAGACTTGTATGGTTCGCGGATATGAATCATCAATTCAATGTGTCCGTGCCTTACATTACCGTCGCTAGCGTAAGTCAAAAATATTGCATATAATCCTTAAATTATCTCGAGTAACATGATAATTGTGATAATTAGAAGAAAAGTAAAATCGGCAGAAAAATCGTTTCTTATTTTACTTATCATTTTGATTTTATATTTTCTTTTTCGCTGATTCTGCCAGATCAATATAAGAACTTCGAAATTCGGTACTGTGCTTGTCGTCACCAGTAACGAAGCCAACGGCGGCTACGTTTTGGGATTTCGCGTGGATTCCATTGAGAAACTTAACTTTTTGCACAAGGAAATAACAGCGCTTCTTGCCACTTATAAGAAATCTCCAAATTTCGGAGTAGAGTACACCTTCGAGCATCAGGTGAGAGTTTCCACGTAATTATTTCATGACTGCTGAGCGATGCACTGTGAAGAAAGTTAAAGAAATTATAAAATTTAACTTTACACAGGCTGTAACGCAGCAGCCGGACATTAGCGAAGAAAATTTCAAAGAGATTCAAGACAGTAATGATGAAATCTCTCACGTGTTCGGCTTGTATTTCTCCGATGGTGGACAGCAACAAAGAGAACCAAAATTCTCAAACTATTTGGGTCTCGCTGTTGAGGAACCAAAAGAAGGCAGCACTCTGCAAACACTTTGGGAGTTACTACCATCTAGTTAAAAGCGTGTCTTATTGATATATAGACTTTTACATAAGGCTAGAATTATATTAAATGGATACATGCGCTTTCTACGCGCAGTATTAAATTAATTAATCGTGAGGTTTCTTTACGTTATTGAAATGAGTATTGCGTGACTTGGAGATTCTCTCTAACATTGTACAACCTTTTAGAATATATGGAACGTATTTAAATGCTATCGGCAAAAGGCGATAACTGTAGGAAGAGGACAATGTGAAGCAAGTAAAAAAAAAAAGAATTAAATCGAATAACGCTTTAGATTTATGCGTTTGCCATAGTTTCAAAAGTCTTATAAACCCACGGGATTCCCAAAAACCTTGAATCGAGAATTAACGAATCTTTAACTTGGTCTACAATTTAATGCTTGAGCAACAGGTGGTTCCTGAGACTCGTCGCTGTCCTCGTCTCCGGCAGCGTGTTGTCCTGGAAATCGGTAGCCCAAATTCATCAGCATCAACTCGAACGGATCGCTATTCATACGGATTTGATTGGCAGATGCAGCGTCGTCTAGATTTAGAATTTCTCGCTCGTTGACACTTCCGTCCTAGTGAGTAAAAAAGCAATTTAATTAGACATTATAATTATGGTGGCTAATATATTTTCTAACCTCTGGCAACGGACTCCATAATCTGATGACTGTGTCGATACCACTCGTTGCTAGAAGGCATGTCGAAGGATGTGGTTGAAGACAATTTACTATACTTCCGTCACCTTGCAATACGCGAACAATGTTTGTTGTTTTACGATCCCATATGAAGAATGAACCATCGTCCGAACCAGCCACTATGTATTGTCCATTGCTTTTCCAATGAATTAATTATTAGTGGTTTGATTGGTGCTGAATAAATGATACAGAAAGAGATTGATTGATTTTTACGTACTTTCCAAAAAAATTAGCCTCCTTTATGTCGGTTGTTGTATTACAATGACCGCAGAATCTCAATTTGTAATCTATTGTATTGCGACGCCATTCTTGTTCGTTCGGTGAAATCATTTGTAACGATGGATGATTGGTTCTTGTTGATTCTTCTCCTACAAAGTTTTTTTTTTTTTTCAGTTTCTTGTCTATTGTAGTAAATTCAATTGAATATACGATTTGTAATTATTTTTCTAACCAGCGTTCATAGCTTCCTTGATGTCTTTCTTCAAAGCCCGGAATGCTGAATTTGTTATATATTCTGGAAACTTTTTTTGAAAACTTTCAATTGCTTTGCACGCCTCTGCTGGACGGTTTAAATCGATTAGACAGCGTGCAAGTCTGAGTAGAAGCAAATAGAATAAAAAAGTATGTTTATTTAGAGAATAGAAGTTACCTGAAATTGATATTTGTTAGCAATATATGAATGTATTGTTTAATTAACCTGAAATGTGCCTTGACGTGCTCCGGATCTAAGAGTAATGTCATACGACAGTCACGAAAGGCAGCGTATACGTCACTATCCCTGGAATAATAAATTACAGTGAATAACTAGTTTATTAAAAACTATGTGCAACACTAATGAATCAAGTACACACCATGCTCTTTTCATAAGTGCCGCTGCTCTGTTAGCATAAAGCATAGCTGCAGTAGGACAATGGCTGATGGCTTTGTTGTATAAATTAATTGCCAATGTGTATTTTTGTTGTTCGAATCCTTCGTTAGCCTGAAAATGTAGATCATAATTTATATAAATTCATTACAAAATGAATTATATTTACAGAAGGAAAATACTTGTAACTTGATGGCTTCAACGTGGGGTGGTAAAACTTTTGTATTTCTCAGTGAATAATCTTCTGTTGTTTTATTGTTTGAGTCTATACAGTCCTTCAATGTATCTGTCCAACAAGTATCTAAAAGTGCAACAAAGACAGATGGAAGAATATTCACTACGCTTCAAATATTAATAATCTTATTTAAAGTCTACCTGAAAATTTGACGTTCTGCGGAGGAGCAAATAGTCTTGAATTGTGTTGATTATTGATATCGAACAAGTAAATTTGTTCACCACCCATATTTACGAGTAATTCGTTTCCATCAGAACTAAATGTCAAGTACGTAGCAGTCAGAGTTCTGTTGTGATGACGATTATAATTATGTAGATGACCTGAACAATATTAAAGAACAAATATAATCCTCATTCAAGAAATCCTACAGGATGTTTCACATCAAGGTTAGGGACAGAGAGTGATCGTACAAACGAACCAGCGATAAAGTACTGTGTAGATTCTAGTGGGATATTGTTTTCTGGATCGCCTTCGCTAGCACGTTGGCCATTGACGTTTACTCCGTCCCAATTGGTACGTGGTGAAGCACCTGCTGGAACCTAATAAGAGAAATATCCAACAAAACCATTTTTGCCTCTGTAATTATGTATCTAGCAATTTTATTTCTTTGTATATAACACAAATTTACCTGCAGCGATGCAAGTTTTATCATTCTTCTGTCGTACATTCTTATATATGCATCGTTTGTACCAACAGCTATTAACTCAGGTCGTCTTGGATTTATTGAGATGCATTTTGCCTCTGCATAGCGACCCAAATGATTTGAGAGGTTAACAAGGACGCATTTGCGATCGTTAGCATTGCAATTGTGCGGCACCCGAATGTCGTATTGCAATACCAAACCGTCCTCAGCTGCACTCCAGAAGAGAAACGGTACGCTGGGTGCTGTTGCGATACGTTTAACACGGCCAGTGTGACAATTACATGCCAGAATAGTATCAGACCGTACTAGGTCGTGTACCCGGATCCTACAGTCCGCTGCACCTGACACCAGGATACTGTCATTCGATTTTGGCATAAACTAGAAACACAAGTTAAAAAGTAAAATAAATTCACTGACTGAAACAGAAGTATGATATAGCAAGGGATGATTATAATTTCTAAAAACTGTTTTGGAAAATTTATTTACCTTTACAGAAAAAATGTTTCCATTATGACCAGCATGTAAAACCAATTTTTTCTGATACCGAAAAGCATCCCATAATATCACATGTACATCATCGGATGCAGAAGCTAAGATTCTAAAAATAAATAAATACTGTTTACGCATCAAGTGAAAATCTTTGCCAAACAGTAAATTATATTTGTTTTTTTAACTACAAATAAAGTATTATTTTATCTTTTTTTTTCTTATTAGTCAAGAGTTATACATACTCTCCAGTCTCGTTCCATTCTAGGCAATTAACACAGCCTCCATGTCCACTTAATTCTTTCTCCAAGCCTAATCTAGCCACTAGGTTCTCTGTGACATGTAACTTTTGAGATACAATGTGTGCAGCTGATTCCTAAATTTAACAAAAGCTTTATGTAAGAAATGTACTACAAAAGTATATAGTATATTTAATAAATATGATAAGAATGCCATACCTGTATCTCTCTCAGCTGTATCAAATTAATGATTTTATTATCCAATTGCTTTGGATTAAGAAACATTTTCATTATTGTTTCATGAGTACAACTTCTCAAACAGAAATTAAAGTTCTCTGAAACATTTAAATGTTTTCGCAAGGTTCTTCTAGAATATTGAAGCACAGTTATTCAAAGTATGAATAAGAAAACATAGAATTTCAATTATTAACAGACATAACACTTAAGGGGTTTTCCCCACTTACAAAAAGAATATTTATAACCTCAACGTAAAAAAACAAAGTATAGTTGTTACAAATAAAGTATTAAATCAAGTAGCTGATATACTTACAAGGTACAATTGCACTCAGTTACATTTCGCAATAAAAGAAAATACGAGAAAGAACACGTAAAATGTGCCGAAAACACAGACAAATTATTGAGGATAACAGACCTGCCTATTATGCTTGCAAATTTTTTGTCATCTCATGCAGGTCACACAATAAAAACATTGATAATCATCCCAAATTTAATCGGTGTACGATTCGTAAATTAAATTCGTAAATCATTAGTTTGATTATGTGCAAAGATAAAGTATACAATAGCCATATAGGCATATAATAATAAACTTCAATATTTGTTACAAGAGTTTAACTTTCTATAGTCAGATGGCAGAATAAAACGACGTTGCTTGAGACCGTCATTTAAGAAAATCAATCATTCACAATCATTCATTATTAAAACTTTTCTATGTACACTTAACATTTCTTGCTGTAAAGTATCCCATGAGAATTACAAATATTATATAGGTATCTGAAATTAATTGAATTGAAATAAAAATTTTTTGCAGCATCTTTGTAGCATTATCGACTCTTGATTAGACAGAAATCTATTTTATTTGTTTTAAATTTGTAAATTGGAAATATGTTTTATATTATTTCATAAAGAATAGTATTATTTATATCTTGAGATTTTTTTTTTATAAATGAATGTTATTCAGTGGTTTTTTCATATTATCAGTAGTCAGTGAAAGAATTTCACTGTGACAGTTACTGACAGTAGTGTTTGCGCGGGTAAACGGAATAAACGTTTGATGTGTGTACACCTTCTGAACATTTATTAATTTTATTGAAAGTAAATGGTATATGTTAATATTAATGTTCTTTGTTAAAACGTCTATCATACGAAATGTGATTTATGTAGAAATTTAGTAGAGTCAAAGAAAGGCAAATTGAGAATTAAGAATAATGAAACTTATGTGCACTGTGGAGGTTAGCAATAGACTGTTGTCTTCAACGAATATTCCTTGGAAACGAAAAGGTCAGCGCTCATGCTTAGGGATTGGGAGGAATTCTTTGAAAGATGACGAACTTTATATCTTTCTACAAACTCCACAGAATAGACAAGGTGTTAAATATAAGGTAAGTTAAGTGCAAAATGTTCATTGTCTATTGTTTCTTCTTTTCAATCTATTTAACTATACATTGTCTTTGCAGGTAGACCATAATATAGACAAAGTCTTTACAAAATTTATTAACGATGGTAAGGCAACTATTCGAATTATAGAACCACCACACGATTTGATCATCACTGGAGATGCAGTTCAGTTAAAGAGTTTTCTTCATGTCTTGAAACTTGGTGTTTACAATAAACCGCAACTTAATGTACTATCTATATCAACTTTAAAACCCAAGTCTATTACGGCAGGACCCAAAACTAAAGTTACCATTCGTAAGAAATCGGATTATCCTGTACTGCAAGGCTTTCCAAGAACAACGGAAGAGTTATGTATCATTGGATTGGAAAGAAAGTCGTTTGATAGACAAATTTTAAGACTGCAAAGGCTGAGAGTTTTAAATCTTACTGAAAACCAAATAACATCTTTACCAAAAGAGATGGGCTCTTTGACTAATTTACAAGAATTAATTCTGGCTCAGAATCATCTTGGAAAATTGCCTATGTCGAATTGGACGTGGCTTGATGGAGAAGGAGTTGCTAAAAGTCTAAAATTATTGGATATAAGCTGCAATGGTGTAAGCTTCTTTTTAAATCTTACCTAAATAAAAATATTATACTATGCTCATTTTATAATATGCATATATTTCAATACTTGTTACTATATATTTTCAAAAAATTTGTACACAGATGTATATAGTACCTGAAAAAATACGAAAACTGACTGCACTTGTAACTTTAAAAATGAGTCGCAATGTTTTGAAAGTTTTGCCACAAAGTATTGGAAGTATGACCAATTTGAAATACTTAGATTTATCAATGAACGACTTGTCGCATCTTCCTGGCAGCATAAAAAATTTACGATTGATGAACATTGATGTCTCAGGAAACCTATTGAATGGTATTAACAGATATGTGGTACATTCTATGAAATTTCCCAGTCTCTTGGAGCTTGCAAGTCGAACATTTCTCAAGACAAGGTAAAAATATGTCTTATGTAATTGGATTGAATAATTACATTAAGGAATGGAATAAATAATATTAACATTTCTTTTTAGGAAACCCTATGATGCAAGTACAATACCGCTTACATTGGTGAAATATCTTGATGAAGCACAATACTGTGTATGTGGTTCTGCTTTTTTTGATTCTTATTTACGCAGACCAGTACCATTCAATCTAAATGAAATTGCAGCTAGTATTAGAACATCAGGTGACTGCATTGTTCCACTAGATTGTTACTTCTGTTCCACACAGTGTTTAGCTCAAGCTTCGCTAAACATGGTTATTCTTTAATCAAATTTGACGTAAGCCATTGTTATTATTATACCAATGAATGAATTTTACAAAATGAGATAAATCTTGTTTAAAAATCATCAAAACATCTTACAAAGCAGTTCAAATATATTTTTTTTATCAAAGCATAACAAAGTGAAAAAATCTTATCTGAATACCACTAATAACAATGTTTTGTCTTCTCTGTCTCTAAACATATAGAATTTAATTTTCCAAAACAAATTTCTTAAAATATCCAATATTATCAATAAGTACTAAAGCATCCTAATCCTTTGAAAACGATATCTTATTATTTATTATACAATCTACTACTAATTTACCGTAGATAATATTCATCATTGTGAACCATTGTAAAGGCGGTAGAGTAGACAATATGACAATCAAGATCCCGTCTACGTAACCTAACGGCTAGAGCCACGTAACGGCTGGTAGCGCCTGCCAAGTAGTTTGTCCGTGAAAATGGTGTGTCGTCGCGTGCTTCCTCGCTGTCCTAGTTTAACCTGTTAGCCGCCGGGAAAATACCCACTTTCCCATGAAGTGATAATTGTCGCGAAGTACGTCTTCGGCGAGAGTAACTCGACGGGATGGTGCGGATATCGGCAGACATGCGATAAGACGGTATTGAGACTGGCGCTGAGAGTCAGCGGGAGCAGTGCGGGAAAATGGCCCAGGAAACTGACGATATCAACTTGACTCCTCAGGAATTGCAAATACTTTCCGAGCTGGACAGGTAGATCTTGATGAGTTATTATTTCCTGTTTGTCCGTGGAAATAATTGCAGTTTCTGTTTCCTAAATTGTGTTATTCGTAGACTTGTATTTCCGGTGATATAACCTCTTAATCAAGGTTTGACAGAATGAGCGGGCAATTCGAGATACTTTCTATGTTTCGCATGCAACCTACTGACATCATTTTCACTTGCTCTACTTTTAACCGGATCATTGAAGAAGATTGGAGGATTCTATTGGATCATGGGACTTTATGAGACATTCTTGTTGTTCGATCTGTCAGACGAAGAGTAGTTTTTGTTGGGCTTTGTTTTTGGTGTCACTATTAGACTGCAAATCTCTTAGTGATATATTTTTATCTATCGATATAACGAGTAATATAATTTGCATGCAATGATAATGTGTGTTAGAATAGTTAAAGGAATTTTTGTCTTTTTTTCATTATAGTCGGCAGTTTGGCTTCCTGAAATTGAACTCACCGGAGCAGTCTAAAAAGAAGGCTCTGGTAGTTCGAGCTATCAAGTATCTAGAAAGGATGCTGGTACAGGCACAGTCTGAAAAACAACGCAGGAAGGCTGATAGTACTAAAGAGAGTATAGAGGAGTCCAAAGATGAAGACGAGGACAAAGGGATTAGCATTGATCCAAAAACTTACTGTAAACTGGGTCATTTTCATTTGCTGCTTGAGGACTATAGCAAAGGTATAAGAAGAATTGTAAAATTAACTATGTCTCAAAGAGCACATCTTGCTTTATTCAATATAATAATGCATTTGATTTATTGGTCTACAGCAATGTCGGCGTATCAAAAATTCTACGCTTTGAAGGGAGATTACTGGAAAGATGCCTCGTTCCTCTATGGTCAAGGACTCGTATACTTCCATTTTAATGCCTTCCAATGGTAAGAGATAAAACAATCTTTATTTCACATAATTGTTTGCGCTATCAAACGCAGATTAGTCTGCATCTTAAAGTAGCAGAAAGTTACTTTGCAAAAGGAATGCGACATTTGCCACTTAAGCCAAAGGAGCGCCCTAGCAAAAATGCCGTAATCTCTCAAGAGAGTGGCTTGCCTTGAAGAAGGGAGCGTCGTCCCTTGAGCGATTCATACTGGCTGGGTTCATCGTTCCCTACGCTATATCGTCCATTTCCTTTTTTAATTTGCCGCAAAATTTACGTCGGTACACCAGAGCGTAGGATCCTGGTTTCCCAGATCGTTTCCGTCGATAATGTAGTGCAATCTATTAACAACTGTAAGTAAAGAAGAACTACGCGCTTCACTATCTTTTATAGTACTCCCATCTCCCGATACATGGCGCCAGCATCGTCCCCTCGATTATTCTTATTCCCTGACTACGTGCCGTACTCGCGTCCCACGATGGCGTCCCACTGTTAGGCGTGGGGGGTGAATAATAGGCAGATACACTCTATCCCAGCGGAATAGGAAGAATATTAACGCGTCGATTCGCCAAGCTTGGAAATTCTAGACTCCTCGAAGGACGTGCAACGCGACTCTGTCTTACGATTTATCCTCCTTGCTTACACTGAACATAACACGAGTCTCTCAAGACAGCATAAAGAAACATTAAAACAATATATCGCAGGAAACACAAGCCGCTCGCACGCACAGTGCCATGCAATACCAAGTATTATAATGTTTCAAGCCAATAAGGAATAACTAACGATGAACGCCTCAAAGGAAATGATGTAATGAAAATTCAAGTTTTCTACTAGTACACCAGGCAAACCAGCATTGCCTACGTCATTTAAGTTTGTTCAGCTTCTTCATATGCCTAGGAACATAATTGGTAGGTACTCACAGTACCATTCACGCAATCCGTCCTGAAGTTGATGTCACTAAGAGGCAAAAAAATTTTTATTTCATTCTGCTTATTTTCTACCTTCGCACTTATAGAAATATCGATTCTCCGCTCGTCGTACGACCTTTGGTTGACCCAAATTGTCGCCTGAAGATTCGACGACTCGAACTCCTCGAAAAGAGCGCGTGTTGCCGAGTTGCAGTCCGTCTGTCATCCCCTGCCCCCCTTCCGGAAACGACCATAGTTAATTCTCTCTCTGAAGAGAGAAACGAAGAGTGCATCATCTATCTCTACGGGCCCAGTGCCCATACGTATGTATAAATATACGGTACAGGAGACAGAACGTGCAGCGGCCATTCTATTATGCTCATACGTATATGTTATACATATATCGTACACAATGGCAGTTCTATGTAGCGAATTTTAATGGCACCACCGATTAAAGTTCGATGCTCATTGTTATCCTGAATCGACTCTCTCGCCCCAAGGTGAATTTGTTATTGCTCGCCCATGCGTCAGCGCATGCGTGCCTAGCCGAAGAAAGAAAAAAAAAAAACACAGAAACTGCAGTACCAATAACAACAATCGTGCACACAGAGACCGATACGAATCTACGGATAAAAACTACTTGTACGGCTGGGGAACTCTGTCTCGAAGCCCACCCCATTGGCTCTCTGGCTCCCGTTTGAAAGGGTTGAAAATTGAATGCACAATCACGAGGCTGAGGCGACCAACGCCTGAAATGAGATCGTTTGAATTGCTAATTGGCCTAGGCCCGCCCTTCCTCGCCATCCCCTGGGATTATAATACTATATTCACCGGGGGATCGGTACCCTGTCCCAGGAGGAATTTCTCAGAGAGCGATCGAACGAAGGGTAAGAATTTTCTTAGGCAACTTTATGTACCTGGACATTCAGTCATCGATCCTTGGATCGTTTATGACCGAATCATTGGCGTTGGAGCGGAAGTTACTTTTAATTGTGTCGTCGAGGAGGCATTTTATTTTTTATTTTATTTACTCCGTAGCCACCTTATTTTATTTTATCTGTTGTTCAGCCCGTAACTTTCTGGTATTCCTGGCATTTTTTTTTTTTTCAATGCTCCAACGGAGGTACCGTTCTAAATAGAGCTTCGTCGAGGTGACGAGCAGCCAAAGAAACGAGGCCGGGTCGCTCGATATTGCATGCCCGACAGTCTGCGTCTCGATATCTTCACTGAAAGGAAACGCCAATGCATTCGTCCTTGTCTGTCTTTGACAATTTTCATTCAACGAAGTCGAGGACGAGACTCGGCAGGAGTCGTTCGCTTCTCTTTATAACGGAAGACGATTCTTTTCTGTAGCTGATACCGGTAACCCAGTTCTCTTTGGTACTTTTGTTATTTTCCTAGACAATTTGACAGTTTTTTTTTTTTGCAACGTTTATTTCCTGCTCTTCTACTCAGTACTACTTTGCAGTCTCGTACCTGCGCAATGTGAATCCTGACTAAATATAATGCAGAGAGTCAAGGATCATCATCGTTAACCAGCAGTGTTTAACCTGGTTGATTGCGGATTTTTTTATCCTGTTTCACAATACCGCAGCCTCTCGAATTGGTACAGAGAAAAATACGTCTACGTTGGATCTGGTACCTAGGTATCTCTTCAGTGCGCAATAGTTCTCTGACTGGAGTTACGGCCATTGAATCAGACACGGGTCGCAATATTTTCTATTGAGTCCAGGCTAAATAGTGACCTACGGCTACGATTTTACAGCAGTCCAAAGCGGAAACTTCTTGTTTGCCGGAAGGACGGTGAACCAAAAAAAAAAAAAAAAGAGAGCCGCAGCCCTATTGACGCCATTGCTACCCTGTGCTAAGTCACGTGCGACTCCGAGATGCGTTGCACTGATCGATCTTCTGCGATTTCCTACTGTGCGTGGATTGCGTAGGTGTGTCCCTTGTTATCATGCCCCCAACTAATCCCACGTATAATTGCACGTAAAATTTTGACATCAGGGGATTGACGTGTGGCCTCGAGACGTCTAAGGTATTTAAAACTCTTTGAAATTCATGGCTTTCACGCACTGGAGACCAAATACACGCGTTTGACAGTCGTAGGTGAACGATGGTGGCTGTCAGTCGTGCGCCGACTCCCGACCTGGTCGGATGCGCAGGAAATTGGAGCTCGCCACTGTACAGGACGTATCGAAAGATACACACGTCACGTACGGCCGTACCCTTAGCCTGGTGCATGCATAGACTGAGGTTCGAAGCACCGACCCAGATCGGCAGCTCGATATTCTCTGTCCTGGATAACTTGCGATTGATATTCTCAGAAGATCTATCAGGATCATCCCTTTCCCTGCATATCGATCATACGCTCGCAAGACAGTAATTTGTGAAATTTATACAGTACACATTTTTGGATCTGATTTTGAGGTACCGTATGTCGATTTAATGTAACGTTTAAAACTTACTGTAACGTACTGTTGCTCACGTTCTGTCCTTGAACGGCTTTACTGTTTTCGTCCAGGTCCTTCCTGTCCCCCCTGTGCTCCTTTACGCATTAGAATTTAATGATAACGACTGCCGATAATGGCTGTCCCAAACGATCCCATCTGTCGCTACAGAGTTACCGATGCGTATGTGGGCATACATGAAAGTCGAAGATCGGTCCTGCTAGTCGGCATTACTTTGCGGATCGTTCGCCGAGGTCATGGTCAGCCGGCGTGCTGAAACCGAGAGTCAACAAACTCTGGCAGCCGCCAGCAAAACGATCCGCAGCCGCTTAGCCAACAGGTCAAACATAACCTCACCAGTCACCCATGGCTTGTACCCTCGTTCTCCCCGCCTACGTATTCTGGCTATCTCGTGGACTAACTGTCCGCTAAAAATAATTCGCAATCATTATTTATAGCGCGGGGCTAATGCGCCAGGAGCAGCTCACCTCAGGTGTAACGATGGTACTTTGCTACGTTTTTTCCTCTCTCTTTATTTTTTATTTTTTTTTTTTTATTTAACGTTCCTCACACTTTAATGCACCGCGGCTAAACCACAGAGACTGTACCTTGCATGTAAGCCATTTCTACTATCTATTATATTCGCTGTTTTATTATACAATATACATACAGGTAACGTCCCTGTACAGGATTTGTATTACAAGCTGGATCGAAAATTATTATTCTGACGCGTCACGAGATTCACAATAACTTTGTTATGTCATCTTGATGGAACATTGCTGGAACGTGAGACCAGGGTCGTCGAACTAGGAATCATCGTGTGAATTCATCTCTGGGGATTCGTGTAAGCCGTGGATCAGGATCGTCATCGTCGTCGGCTGCCGTCGCGCTATCCTCTGTGACGTACTACATCGTCGACCGGTGTGACGTCGTCGGGTAGCGGGCTCGGCCTGACCAATGGAATCGCGCCGCGTCACAGCCAGCCCCCCGAAGAAGACGCGAGTAACCAGCTGACGTCACGAAGACGCCGCGAGCTGACAGTTGAATGACCTCCGTCCCGAGTTCAATACACCAGAAGTCGCCGAGCCAGCCGGAGCAGCTTCTCTTCTCTGCCTTGATACGTTTCCGAGAGGACTGTATCTCGCAATAACATCGACCCTGGACATTTAAATCCTGATATTTGGCCGTTCGCTAACCTAGACGCCGCTCGCCGATCTAACCCATTAGGATTCTGCTTTACCGACCGAGCCTGGACATTCAATCAAGTGTCTTATGAACGGACAAGTAGACATTCAAACTTTATTGCATCTTGCACAATTCTTTTATAATTTTCACGTGAATTAATTATACCTTCCTCTCCCCTACCAGGATACAAGAAACCTTTGTCCTAGTCGAAGCCTTTCCTATCATCTTGGTCCGACCGAGGTCGGCAGGTCAATTCTCAATTTATTCATCAACGACGTCCTCCTGAACTGCTATCGAACATTGCCAATGTCATTGGTCTTGTTTTCCAGCGTTTTGCCGACTGCTGCGCCACGACTCGGCATCTAAATTTAGTTCTCTTTGCCACCAAGAGTCACTGACTCCAGTCGGTTTTCACTGATGTCCGTACCAAAAGCTTTCTCGCTATTGCCACGGCGCGTCCGCTATGCGTGTCTTCTAAACTTTAGAATCGACATGGCGCGATTAGATAGATAGGACGGGACAGATAAATGCGATGAGACACTACGTGTATATAGATATTTATATATAAGTATGCAGTTAGAATAACGTTTATCAGTCGGACGATGTTCCTGGGATATTCCCAACATCCGCCCACTCTTGCTTCCGCTTTATTCTAATTGGCCAAGGAACTCGCTCCGCTGTTCACAGTCAGGTTATATACATACAGCCCCGTCCTGGTGAATGAATGAGCCACGTGGTTAACTCAAGGTGCGTGCAGTGGCCACGTGGCTTGCCATCTGATAAGGTCGGACCTTACTTGCCCGTTGAACTTGCACCTTGTAGGACACGGCTGTATGAACCCATAAGACGGGGTTCCTTTCATTAAACTTTCTCACACTCCAAGTGATACGTAGCTTGTAAATGCGTCTCCTGCCTACTTTTCGTTGCCTTATAAAATAAAATCTACAGCAGGCCAGGAGACGCTGGTATTTAGATAAAATATAAGAGGCAATTTGTGGAAGTAGTATAAGAGAAGGGGAAACCATACTGATAAGGCTGTTGGTATTTTCTTGAAAACTTTGTGATTACCTTGGCGGGTCTGATAAAGAGGTAGGACGGTTAGTCAATTATGCTTTCTGTACTGCCAAGTACTGGCAAGATAACAACTGAGAAAAAAGCCTTATTCATTTTATTCTATGCATCATTTTTTTTTTGTTTCTTCCTCAACGTGTCTTGCGAAAACGCATGGCACGTTTCTCCTGGCAGCATTTCTTAGACTGTTCTTTAATTTTGAATCTCACTGTATCGCCTGCTTACACGTGGAAAAGGGATCTCGGCCCTTTTCGAGCGCCACTCGGCACGTGCCGTGAGTCACGTAGATCTGTTTTGATTCGCGAAAGCGACTCTATCGTCGAGGGGACATCTTCTTGCGTATTGCAATGTGAAAGAGTCACCTCAACGTAGAATCATTGTCCTGGGTGAAGCTTCGTTTATATCCCCGTATTCAATATGTGGAATTTCGTAATGCATCCAGGGCGAGCACTCGAATTCTCGATCCTGGCGAACGTGGCGTCTCCAGGAATAGGACACTTATGGCTGTCCTATTCCTGGTTCGAGCCCATTCCTCGCCAACAGTCTTATTATACTACATATATATGTATATATATAGTGGTGTAGGTTTTCTTTTCACGAAGACAGACTGAAGAAAGCAGAAAGAAAATGAATACGTAAAAAATAATCAGACGATTCTCATATACACGCTACGTATATCTTTTTACGAAAGGGGGAGGGTTCGTACGAATTTAGAAGAGGCTCCGAGAGATTGGGAAATACCTCTTAGTATATTTACTTTCCGTTAATACGCATCGAGTCAAGACGTATCGCAGAGGCGTCGCCGTTAATTTTCTACGCCTTTGGTTTACATCGTTGCATCGTGAAAGCATATTGGCGACGCTGCGCAACTGGAATAACAATTGTATTTTTGCCGTAACGCCGAAAGCCGCATTAGGCAAGAGATGCAATTGACGAAGCTCCGCCGATTCGGGAAGGCCAGGTGGTGGCTGTACAAATATGGCGATCTGCTCGAGTATTCTTCTTCGCGATGGATAAGGACGAGCAGAGGTGGTAGTAGCGTTACTTGCTTTCAGCAGGTATGAATTCCAGTAAAGTCGAGGAGCGTCTATCGGCGAGCGTGGAAGGAAACGGCCATCGCGTTTACTTGCACGGAAGAACCGTTATATTTCTGCTTATAGTTACTATGGTATTATAATGTGTGTGTGTGTGTGTATATATATACATACATATGGCGTGATTGTGTTACCCGAGAGACGGAGGAAGTTTAGTAGCCACGAGGTTGGGAACTTCAATCTCAAAGCTTTTCCGTTTACCTATTCTCTCTATCCTCTTTTTATACGTGTGTATATATGTATGTGTTTGTGTGTATCTCAGCCTCTCTCTTACTCGTACTGCGAGACCCCAGTAAAAAAAAAGAATACCATTCAGGACCTCTAAACAAACTCGGAGATGGTCTGTCGGGTGCCGAGGGCGGAAAGAATTACCCCTTTCGAAACGCGGTAAGAGTTTAATAGAAAGGCTATTGTCCCGGTAGAAAGAGAAAGAGAAGAAGGGCGAGCGTGTTGCCAGTGGGTTCTCCTCGCTCTCTCGGTTCTGTAAAGCCACGAGAATGCCCGGGACTCCTTTTGAAGGTTATCGATCTCCAGGGCAGCTGACTCAAAGTCCCTTGTTGTCTAGCAAGCTCCTTCCCATGCTTTAGCGTCTAATGCAAAATTAAACCATGTATCGAAGCTGTCTATCTTGTATGGTCGTATCTTCTTTAGGAAGCTCAGTACCAATATTTTTATCAGTTAGTCGTATATGGTTCAAGGAACGTGGTTTTTCAAGGACGGAAGAGGCCTTTGGTTCTGTTCCATATCCCTCCGATTCGGTATTCGAATCTGCTTCTTTTATATCTCACAGTGTGGCGGGGAAATAATTTTGTATTTATTTTTTTCTCTCTCGACGCTTGTCAGCGCACCTACACGAGACCGAGTCACTGTGAAAATATCACGAGTTAATCGGGTGGGAGAATCAGAGATAGATACATAGAGAGAGAGCGAGAGAGACATAAATAAAGATGGTACGATGCGAATGAAGTGCACGGAGTCACAGCAGAGGGTGCATCGGGCGGTGGCTGCCGAGCTAGTGTCACGATGCGAGGCCAAAACAAGGGCAGTGCGCATGCGCTTGTTCCCCTATCTCTTCGTTTCTTCCCCACTCCTTTCTATTGGCGCGTTACCTCTCTCCCCTCTCCAAATCCCTATGCGCCCTTCGCGCTCGCGTCAGTCGCGCGAGAGCCTTCTGCGGGGGAGGTGCCTCGCTCTCACTGCCATTAGTTTTTAAAAACACACAGCAACCCCCTCATCATTCTTCTTGGACGCGTTTTGTGACGACTTTTTTTTTTTGTTTAACGTCAACGTACAGTTTCCGCGTGTGCTGTGTTTATTATAATAAATAACCGCCGTCTCTCCGACCATCGTACGATAATATAATCATCGTGGATAATTCGATTGTCCTGTAATCTCATCGCGCTCTCGTAATAATTTTATCCTGACACACTAGTGTGAGAGAGAGAGACTCCCTTACTCGACATCTTCGATCGGCTACCTACTACCACTAAGTTACTTCGCTCGGATAACAGTGGCTTTTGTCTACAAGCCTTGCACACACACGCCTTGCTCTACAGAATACTAATTTTGTATCACACTCTTTCATATTATTTTTATAATTCTCGTATCCACTCGCCGAATAAACAATCAATCGTGCACTGCTGTGCACGTGTACGAAGCGAAGGGACACTTTCTGTGAACTCGTGTACCCGGTCGTGCATATAACCGTGTGAAAATTAGTGTCGCTCGGTTAAAAAAGAAAAAAAAGTGCTTCGTCGCTCGGGCCCGTCTTCACTGAAGATTTGGATGACCAGGGGATTCCAAGATCGTAAGGATCCGCAAGAAACGCTAGAATCAGTGTGAACGTGGTGGCCTCTTTGAGATTTAAATTCCGCGGACCTTGGGCGATTTAAATGGTGAGTCCCCCCTCTACGTCGCTATCGTTCCTCTCCCTCTATCGGCGTTCCAACAGGCGCGCCTACCGTTGAAAATAGAACTAGAAATATAACTAGAAGTATAGTAGACGAGCCTCTACCATATCTACAGCAGCCAGCCCCATGTGGCTCAATAGGAATTTTCGCTTGGGAATCCATTACCCTCTACCGTATTCAGTACATTATATACACACACATAGATATATATACACACATAGAAATCCCTCATGAACCAAGGGTTGCCCTTGCGTTAAGGAAGGACACCTTATACCGTTCTCACCCTAAGCTCACCATATTCTCTCCCTATACATACGAACCACCCTATATTATACCGATCGTTACATCAATAGTCAGGGTATGAGGGAGCAGTTGGTTCTTCTCCTGGTACAGCGTCATAAGTATATGCGGATTGGCTAGTAGCGAGTAACTTGTGTGTTTTTTGAAATCAATTAAATTGTCACTTGCATTATTGAAATAAATAATTATACGTGTACGGTGTGCAATGAAGGGTCGCGTCCAACAGTCAAATCCGACCGGCGGCAATCAGGACGATTGTTGTCAGGAAAATCCCAGTAGGTCAATGCAACGAGTCTTGTAAAATGTCGAGCGTCAAAGATTATGCCACAAAGGTTAAAATATATATATATATACATAACGAAAATACATTGTGCTGCTGTTTCATACGACAGTGACGATTGTGATTGTGGCCCTGGCGAT
The DNA here is from genome assembly GCA_030142375.1 of Calameuta pallipes. Taxonomy (NCBI): domain Eukaryota; kingdom Metazoa; phylum Arthropoda; class Insecta; order Hymenoptera; family Cephidae; genus Calameuta; species Calameuta pallipes. The sequence continues at coordinate 176,325 of JARQSW010000360.1, forward strand.
GGCTGTAGTGTCGCGCTTTGACTTTGCCGTGAGAGCGAGTGGCTGAATACGAGAGAGGAAGCGAGAGGCCGAGTACGCGAGAACCAGGTCATACGCGAATACATATATGTCGAAACGTGTGCAATGTGCTTAGAAGTGCAGTACGTAATGTATAATGCATACGTGCGAGCGGTGAGCGAGCCGTCCCCGAGGCTAATTATGAACTGCAATTATTTTATTAGAAAAATAAAATCTAATTTTTCCCCTTTCTTATTAAACGCTTCGTCTCCGCGCACTCTCGTTTGCTCTTCTTTACCGATCGGTCACATTTTTATCTTTCTTACCGTCGGACAAGGACGGATTTAATCGTTGTAAGGAAAAAACGTCTTTTTATAGGTTATGTCTGATTCCTGTGCATTCCCATACGTAGCGTGACATAACCTCCAATGATCACACGCAGCAGGTTTAGTACTGGGTCGATAAGCTATTTTAATTTGTCTCTCGAGTCGAATTCTCGCGTCGGCTTCACGTGTAATTCGAAAAGACACGCCTCGGAGAAAAGGGAGACCTTCGAATTCCCAAAAGCTACACCCCCCCTCGCTCCCTCCCGGGAGGGGGGGATGCTTCATGGTTGTAAACAGTAGGCAGTTAGTGTTTTGAGACATGTAAAAGAGGAAGAGGCTCCTTCTACACTCGACCTATAAAATCTTTTCTTCGAAGCACGTGGCGCGACTAGTCGTTTTTATGCTTTCTTGTGAACACTCGCGTTGCGACGGACGCGCACAAGTCTCGGTTCACGAGTGAGATAGGCTTAAAGTGACAGACCGAAAAAATACGTGAGGACTGTAGCAAGAGCTGACATTGCCTTATGCTTTTTCAATTGTCAATCGATGAATATTCCTGTTTATGTTTCTCTAACGTTAATAATATTTATTTCTTTTTCGGGATATCCAATTGTAAGCTATTTTCCTTTTGGGGCCAATGAAAATACATATCAACTGTGTATTACTATCCGGTGTATACCTTTACTGACGCAGTTAGATAAAAGCACGTTTTCACAGCCCTGACAGAGATTATTATATTGACAAGCGATAACGTCACATCCTATGGCCATTTTGTGGCATATAGTATACTCTGTATATATCAAGAGCGTAAACTGTTCTGTTTAAACGAATTTCTTGGCTCGTGTAAATAATATATAACGTATTTAGGACTGCGAGCCGGTTTGGCTGTCTAGAAATATATATGGTCTGTGACGTAGAACAGAAACTGTCATGGCGTCCGCCAGGAATCACGGTATAACCGGTGGAGACTCGTAGAAGGTAAAAATCTATGGAGATCGATGCCCTTTCTTCGTATCATCGGATTTTTTTTTATATCTATTCTCTCTCTCTCTCTCTCTCTCTCTCTCTTTCTGTCTCTCGGTATGTTTCGTGGCCGAGACCCTTTGCTTCGCTCACGGTTCTAGCGTTCCTTTTTGCTCGAGGCTAGGCGTCCCAACGGTACATTACATCTCATGCACTCTACTACCTTTCTCCTCTATTCTTTTATTCTCTCTCTATTTCTCTCTCTATCCTTCCCTCGCTTCTATACCAACTAAATTCCCCCTCCACTCGTATTCACAGTCTCTGCATCTCAGGCTATCCCGTGTCGATAGAAGAAGCCAACCGTGGAAAAGGGCTGCGCCGATTCGCCTGCTGCCGGCGTGAGTTCAACGCCCGAGACCTTCTTACCGACCGAGCTGCATTTTACGCACGTGCGTACGGACCATGTATGCAAGTATTATACGCGGAATTGCGTATGAGAGATCCGGAAGCATCCGTAGCGAGCTACCACTATGTTTACTCCAGGCATTTATGTATATATCGTTGAACGCTAAGAAATATCACGAAGGAGATACGACCGAGGGGCAATTAAATTGGTATAGATTTCTTTCATAGTGTACTCACTGTTGGAGACTCAAGGGACCTGAGTATATAGATATGTAATATTTTTAAAAGCTGGATGTGCGTGATATTTTACAATATTTAAGGTTAGATTCGTTGGAATGGTAGGAACATTTTTAAATAGTCTGTTCGAAGGAGAGTTTTGTCGTTACCCTTTGCACGTGTATCTCAATGTTGCTATGTCTGCTAGTGGGTTGGCGGGGACGGAAGGGGAGCAGTGGTGGAACTGTTTAAAGTTTAGGGTGAAAAAGTTTTAAGAGGGTTGATGGTAACGCGATGGGTGGATGATTCGAGTGTAGCTTTTTTTTTGGTACCTTTGGTGAAGATGGGGAACGAAGAGAAAGTGTCGGATGATGTTATGCCCTCGAGGAAATTTGGATAGAAAGTATATTTGCTGTTTGGGTGGGCCCCACGTATAACGCGATGGTGACCCGTGGATGTGTGCAGGTACGTGGAAAATGGCGCGCGTCAGCCATGGCGATGCGGTTTTAAAAAAAAGGGCCTTACAGGGCTGGCTCTCTCTAAGCGAGTTAGGTTAGAGCGTACACAAAGGGACCGTTCGGTGGGCTGTTGAACTTTCAGGGTCACGCGCGGGGGCCTTAAGGCCCAGGACGAAAACTCACTCCTCCTAAAGTGTCTATAAGGGGCCAGTGTGCGCGCGTCTCTGTAGGAGGGGGGGGGGGCTCTCCTCTCTTTCTCTCTGCGGAGAGCAGAGCCTGTTGCCTTCTTACATCGGCCATCCGCTCGGTCTAGCCGTCTGGGGCCCTATCCGATTTGGACTCTCGCAGCAAAACAAAAGATCCTTCGCTCTCAATTAGTACAGTTAGCGAGTGCCGAGACGGGGATAGCAGATTGGGCCCTCTTTTTCGGACTCTACTCGACTATTCCCGCGCACTCGTGTTCCTCGACGCTCTGACCGCAACTTTGGGCCTCAATTTTATCGGACTGCCTCCGGGATAGTAAAATCATTCAGGGTCACTCGTCCTTCGGCCTCTCTCTCTCTCTCTCTCTCTCTGTCTCTCTCGGTCGATCGGCTAGATTCTCGCTAGGGTGGATCAATCAAACAGAGGGGCCTTAGACCCGCACTAGACAGCATTTACTAGACACATTCCAGACGACAAGGCCCAAAAAAAGTATAGTCAAAAAGACTCACACACGACATATCCATTTATCTGGATATAAAAAGCGCTCCATACAGGGTATATATATCTATGGGGGACTAATCCGATACTCGTGAGGCCCAATATTAGGGACTGATTTTATGCGTATAATCCGCAAGGATGTCTGTCCTGACGATTTCTAAAGGACAACAACAACTCTCTTTCTCTATGTAATTCAGCAAGTTTCGAGGATCCGACGTGTTTATGCGAGGTTGCGGTAATGTATATAGAATTTCACAAAGTGTCACACAATCCGCCATGTTTTATCTTGTACGTGTATACAGGTATACGCGATGTAACGATCATTTATACGAATTTACACTTGCCGGGCGAACCTCTTCGTCGTCGGGGTCGGCAATCGTCGACGGCTGAAATCGCAACTCACGAGTCGAATTCCGAAGTTTCGTATTCACGTGACGTCTTTTAACCATAATGTCTCGGCTGCATTGTACGCGGTGGGTATTATCGCCGAGAACAAAGGGGATAGTACACGGATTTGGAATTTGTGTCTCAGCTGTTGAGTCAGCTGATTCGCTGTCAACGTATACCCAAAATTCTCTATACTTCATTTCTAAATGTATACTCTGTTACCGTCGTGGTCTCTATCTTTCTCTCTGCTGGGGCATCCTAACCTAATTTAATCCTAACCGATTCACGCCACTGGCTCCTGATATAATTCTATCGCTCTCGTGCTGCAGCACGCGTTCGAAATCGTCTATTCCCCCCGTGAACACGTTATAACGCGAGAGCGACTTGTCAGCTGATGATATCGACGTATATGCGTCGCCTTTGGGTATCGCTATTCGAAGTCGTATACTGTGCAGTGAAGGACGGGGCCTTCACTCGCGTAGAACGGGCCGAAGAGTGCGACAGCGTGAGATTTATATACGGCGAGAGCGAGAGCGAGAGAGAGAGAGAGAAAAGTCTTGACAGAGGAGGAGAAGGAGGCTCGCTCGCTCGCTCTTGGCGTTTGCCGCATTCTACGGCCATTATGCAGCCAGTTGCAGTCTGTTGCGTTGCGCACGCATGTGCGTCCGCGATGCGTAATCCGGGCTTACGTCATCGACAGCCGTCATTATCGATGGCACAGCAGTTAATACTTTTTTGTTGTTGTTGTACTCTTTAGTATTTTTCTTTTCTTGGTAAAATAATTGTTTATTTTTTTTTTCGTTATGCTCTTCCATCTTTTTTTCTTTTGTTTATATCTATTTTTATCCTTCTGTCTACTGCTCTTGCTCTCTCTCTCTCTCTCTCTCTCTCTCTCTCTCTCTCTCTCTCTCTCTCTCTCTCTCTCTCTCTCTCTCTCTCT
>JARQSW010000360.1:180818-333551 GCA_030142375.1 Calameuta pallipes
CTCTCTCTCTCGCTCTCTCTCTGTCTCTCTCTCTCTCTGTCTCTCTCTCTCTCTCTCTCTCTCTCCCCCCCCCCCCCCTCTCCCTCTCTCTCTCGCTTATTGTTCCACTACTTTTGTTTTACCCTCCTCGCGCTTTGTTAGCGATTTTCGCGATAAGCTTCCCGGAATGCACCGGGAGTAGCATGCAAATACGAGGAAGGGGGAGGGAGTGTACCGGGCGAGATTGCTTTTGCGGATTGTCGCGCGAAAATGGATGCAAAGGGATGGAGAGAAATTGCGAGTGATGGAAAAATATTCTTTTTTATTTAAACAAAAATTAAATACCACTTTGATTGTACTATTGTTCTGCGAGTTTTTTTTTGTTTTTAATTCTTTTTTCTCACTTACACATCCTACTGCTAATGCTGGCCCGTCTGACGTCTCGGGACTGTTAATTATATTCGGTGACTAGTGTATCCAGGATTGCCAGTGCACTTTTTTGCTGCACTTTATACTGCATTTCTTTAACGTTATCGCGTCCGACTAATTTTTCCTGCACGTTCAACTCGCGAATATACACTTGCCTCAGATGCAACAGTATACAGAGTCCGCGGGGTGTATGGTCGATGGCGTGCGTGAGAGCCGTAGCTAGAGACACTTCCGGTAGCGCACGCGTCTCACCGGAAGTCGATTTATTGTCGCGTTTTGTCATTCGCCCACGTCGCACTGTAACCGCGACTAAGTGCTTAACCGTCGTCGGGATTAGGTGCAACCAATTGCCTATACTCTCGAATCGAATATACATATTTGAAAATATGCTACAGGCTCGAGTACGGAACTATAATATGCACCAGGTATACTTATAACATTACTATATTCACGTATTACATCTGTTTAGAGTTCTTCTAAGGTTCCCATTATACGTATGTGTATACATATTTTCATCTATAACCACAATTTACATAAAAAATGCTGCCTGTGTTCTCTTAATAAATATTTCATTCGATCCTAAGGTTAGAATGGCGATTCCAGGTAACTCGTGGACGTTTCTCAGGGTCTTTGAAATACTCATCGGATTCACGAGCTTCTTCGAATCGATACGTGATACCGTGTAAACGATGGGTCTTGTCAACGTAGTCATTAAAAATGAAAGGACCTGTATCACCCTATGTACTATAGTGCAGTCTGCTGTTCGGACTGTAGTGGAGTATTGCGCATGGGCGCTTATGCACATGAGTATCACGTGCACTACTTGTACGTATCTCGACAGGAAGGAAAAAATCTATATCCCCCCCGACTGTCATATGTGTCCTCGGATGGTAGTTGAGGGAACAATGGGTTAGACAATGGGACCACACGCGTCCGCTGCTCTTCACGTGTCCCTATATGCTACCTAGAGGAACTCTATTCGTCCATATTTATGCGCAGCGCACCACGTCGCGTTCCCGCGTGCCTTATCTACCCTTGTTTCGGCTGTGGTCTGTCTCTTGTGTACGGACCTGTAGGGCCTGTATAGGTCTGGTCTTTGAATTGTGCCTCTAGGGGTAGGTTTTAGGTTTTAGGTTTTTTTTGTTGTTGTCGTTAAAAAGGGTATTTTTAACAGTTTGGTATCGAGACGTTGAAAATTCTTTTTGAGAAATTTTTTTCAGTTTGAATTTATCAGTGGCAATTGTGGGGAGGGGGGTAGTTTTTTGTTTTATTTCATACATCAGGCTTTACAACCCTTACGAACATTGCTCCTGATTGTATAACGTGTCGCTCGTTACGCGCTGGCAAAAGTTTGATTAACTGACAGTGGGGTCGCGTGTGTCGTGCAGTTAGGGGGAGGGTTGTAAGGGATGAGGTGGGGAGGGGGAGTTTCGCTTTCACGTCGACGCTGGGGATGAGCTTTGAAATGGGGTGGGTTTCGCAGACAGGGTGGAATTACCCTTTGGGCTGGTTCACGTGTAACGATTGCTGCGTAGAAAAGACTGCTAGTCGTATTTCGATGTGTGATTTTAGTTGGACCGTTTTTTTTTTTTTTTTGTAATATATACTCTGTGACTCGTTAGTAACAGGTTTTTTTTTTGCGTTATATTCATGTATCTCTATGCGTGCGAAAAAATTGGGATTTACCGCGCGCCGTTTGAAACGAACTGTACGCAGTCGTTTTCGGTCGCGGCAGATTGAAACGACCTGTAGAATGCCGACCTGGCGACATCGAAATTCTTTCAAGCCAAGAGGCTTCTTAATACCTTCAACCGCGGAACGAAAAGTGGATGCACTTTTTAGTTCGATGCACCCTCAGTGCCGATTCTCAAAAGCGGCGCGCCGAGTCCCGTTTGTCAGACGTTGAGGAAATGCGAGATTCTAGTGAAAGGCGATTTTGATTTAGAAATTTCGCGATACTTGTTATTCTTTCGCGTATGCCGGAGATAAGAGCGCGTGTGCGTTCTCCGTTGCATTTGCATTTTTAAACCGGATGCCAGGGGCGCCAATATTCTTTGATCATGTTATTGAATTTTTTTGTTTAATGCAATCCTTGCTACATACTTCAGTTTGATTAGTAAAAAATTGTCAATATAAATTTTGAAATTTTTTTATCGACGCTTCCTGGCCTCCATCTTCATGTCTAAAGTCCTCCTGGTCTTGCGAAATTGCTCTACGGCTAGAGCGAGGGCAGCGCCAGGTCGTTTGCGTGGCTGACTATTTTCTCTGTGCAAGGGCTAAGAGAAAGGATCTGGAGGACAAAGACTCGTTGTAATTTTGTGTGGGTGGAAGAGAGAGAGAGAGAGAGAGAGAGAGAAAGACTACCTAGTCGATTGACTATTCCAGTCAAAGGACTCTCTACCGGGTACAACGGTACATGCCAGCAGTCGAGATGCATGTGTGATAAACATGTCTGCCACACTAGCTGAATATATAAATCCTACTGACTGACTGACTCTGTGACCGGTCTGATCGTTTGGTCTATGGTTGTTTATATTTGAAAAAAAAAAAATGATTTTTTAACAGCAAAAATATAACAGCCAAATCCCATTGACAGCTGTCAATTTTAATACGCCTATTTTACACTGATATATTTTCGCAGTGCCAGGATAATACTACACTGTCGTACTTTATTCCATCTCCGATGCACGGGGACTATCTTAAGACTGTCAATTAAATCACCTCTCTGTCACAGAACTGTCATTCATGCGTTTTGAAATAGGCTGTCAATCGTATCGCATGAATCGCGCCTGTCAAACATTCTGGGTTATGTCTTTCGCAAGCAGCGACGCTGACAATGCACGTCAAATTAATTTCGTCTGTCATTTTTTTTTATTGACAGCTTCTAATCGACCTGTAGCATAAAATGAAATTTTGACAGTCTATGACTAAGAGGAACAGGAAGTTAAGGCGGTTGCCTCAAGGTATGAGAGATTCCGACCAACGAACCGGAAACGTACTGAAAGTCTGTAAGGGTCACACGTGTTCACGTTTGCACATATATATATTGCACATATACAGACGTCGTTCCCCTGCATTTTTTCAGTTCATTCCTAGAAACGAGGCCACACTTCCGGTCGTGGCTTCTATTCCTTTTTGTCTTTGTCACTTCCCTCTCCTTTTCCTTTCATCCCGGAAGAACAGGAGGGGGCAGCAGTCCCTCCACGTGTTTCTTCGCTCCAGTCAGCCGGTCCTGCGATCCTGCCCGTGTCCTACCGCCACGCCATTTTCCTTAACCTCACACGCACTATGTCCGTATCCTGGTATAGGGTAGGTAGAGCTCCCAGGTATCAAGGATCAACCAATGGACTATGTCAGATTAGACCAGGGCTCCCTAAGGAACAGGATTTTCTCCCAGGCCTCAACCAAGTCCAGGTTATCCAAAAGGTATCGGGGTCCCATCCGGGGACACCAGGTGGCACCTGGGGAGGTTCACTTTTCCTAAGGGTCTCCTCTTGCACCGATTTACTTTACCTTCCATCCTTCTCTCTCTCTCTCTCACAGGATGAGAAAGACGATAGCTACATCGATGACTTCCGGTTGTTCGTTGCGTTACGGACGTTTACTAATATTTTTAAGTATGAGATTTTCCTTTTTTTTCGAACTCACAAAAATTCCATAGTTCCATTCACTCTCCATTGGCTTTAATAACCAGCCGGACATATGTTCCCAGTGACGGACAATGCCTTTGGGCCTGTTCGCATATGGCGTCATATGGTGGCCCACGTTAACGCGTATACGCCCTTACCTATGCGCTCGCTGTGTATCGTAGTAGAAGTATAACCTAGAATATTTCTATATGACGCAGAGCATACATAGTTGACGGTGTCAGTTTCCACCGCGGTTAATACTGCGTTCGCTTTACCTATCAGTGGGTTGTAAATCAGCCCAAGGGGTGTTGCCGTGTTTACCTTCTGTTTATACTTGGCGCTATTGCGCCTTGATGTCTTTGGGACTTTGTGACTTTCGTTTATTCTTGATCGTTGCCAGTGACAGATTGGATACGTAGATTATCCAGTCTTTTGGGAAATTTAATTATCCTTTTTTGGGAGGACGGGAGGGATGTCCAAATTTTCACTTTGTATACGCACTGATATCTGGGCTCTTCGCTTCCCTTACAGAATCCCGGGCAACTTCGTGCCTTATACACGAACGTCGACCCTTAACGCCATCTTAAAGGGGATAGCGGATTCCGAGTATTGACCCGTTTGTCTTTCACAGTCCTCTGGACCATAAAGGGCTGCTTTCAGTAGGGCGCGTCTCTTTTCTTTGTCTCGGGAGAAAAAGAAAAAGGACACACGGTGTGTAATTCAAGGGTAATGATTTAATGAATATGGGATCTTGAGACGAATGAGATAAGAGGATATGATTTGGGGAAGGGGGGGGGGGTGTAATGGATGATGATGACAATAATAATAATAATGATTTTTAGGCAGTTAAGTCGCGATATAGCTGGGGTACGAAATTGAATTTGGCTGTGGCGAACGCTGCTGTGTTGTCAACCCTTTGTGTTTTGGGCCTTAAGGGGAGCGTATGTCTAAACGGCATAGAATGGGAATGAGGATGAGGCCCGCTGAGCGAGTCCAATTTAATTCGGTTGATCCCATTTTTCAAAATAAGACCGGTCCCGTCCTCCTGCGAGATTCCCGACAAAAGCGGGTCGTAGGTGGGCCCCGAATTTTTTTTATCGGTCCCATTCGCCAGTCGTCGCCGCCGCCATGACGCATTTTTCACATTTTTCTATATTCCTTTTCTGGCTACTTGTGGCGAGCGGCGAATGGAAGAACGTTCATGGGACTCAACGAGAAAAATGGGGCCTCACGAAAAACTCGTATACTGCGTTCGTGGTAAATCGTTTAGCCCTGTCTCTACGTGAGTTTTTTCCCTTTCAATCGTATTTTTAGATTAACGCGCTTCGAGATCTTTGCTCCGATTATTAAAATTGGGCCAGTCTGTTATGAGGTTACGTCTATTATCGGGATAAGGCAGTCACAGCTCGTCGGGCCTTATGAAATATGCATCGTACCTGAAAATACCTCGAATAAGAAATTCATGTATAACCACCGTCGTCACTGTGAGACTCCCAGAATTTCTAAAGGGCCCTGCTAGGAGAGATGGTCGTGCGAGGATAATCGGTCTACGTGGCGAATTATAGTCTTAGGTCCCAAGACGGACCCAAAAGGTACCTGGTTGTCCCTTTGGACTAACTCCTGTCCGAATCGTACTATCCTAGCTCCTATATAATCCCACTATCAGGTACCGTATAAGGCCCCAATTAAAATGGGCCTTACGTCCTGTAAGTTTACGTTAATTCACGAACGCCCATACCCGCTCCCAGCATACATAAAACATACTCGTACTGCGAATTAAGACGTCTCGGAGGAAACAGGCAATTTACTGGCCCAAGATATTATATAAGGCCCAATGCTCATATCCATGTCCTATCGTGCTCTCTCGTCTCATTTATCATGCCACTCTGCATAATTTACTTAATTTCATGGCATTACTGCCCCTTTTGGATCTGCAAAAGATACGGGCAATGTATATGCCACATATCGACACCACTTCTACATACGTCTCTTATAACGACTCTTTTTCGTTTATTCGTTATTCAATAGTACCGCTTCATTAGTCCCATACGCGTAAGACCCAATTTTTATCTAAATTTCTACATTCAGTGCTATGCTTGAGGATGTATTTTTTCCACCGTAAATATATAGAGAAAAAAAAATTCACATGTACAATTTTCCAAGCTTCTACGAATACCGAGGATAATAACACGTGCGTGCATAGTAGCTCGTTGTATCCACTGTGTGTCGCTTAAGAAACAGAGGTATCCAGGATGGTACCTGCGGTCTTTCTATAGTCCAGCTGGTAAGCCAGCTGCCCACATCCTGTCCTGACCCGAGGAGGATGTTCCACCTTCCTTCCTCCTTTTCCCGTCCCTCGTCATCCCTGCAGGTACTGACTTTTACTCCATTATCCTTCGGCACTCAGAGTCACTTATGCAAGCGCTGTGCCACGTATACATATATACATAAAAACAAAAAGACATCCGGGAGCTCGTCTGAGCCCTATACCAATGTGGGACCAAGATGGTGGACAGGTGCAACGTCGACTCGGCACGCGACTCCGCACGCCTTTTACGCATTAAAATCGTGTGCAACCCAGAAACCGGTGCGCGGTGACGGCAAAATGCACCCTCGGATATATGTATATCGTCGGGATCCCGATGTAATCGGTATACGCAATGCTAAACTGTTAAACGCGCCAGGTTACCGATAAGATCCGATACCGCGAATCTCATTAATATAATGAGAATAATTAACCGGTCGTGATTAGTTTCTTTCTTTCTTTTTTTTTTTCAATCGGTACCACAGCTTTTATTTTTTATTCTGCGATATGGTGAAGGGTAAAAATTTTGAAAAAAAATTGTACGCGATCGGACCCTCGTTGTATGTCAGTATGTATTCGTTTTCTGGCTGGAAGAGTGAGAAGGTTAAAATGGGCCTTATTGGAACTTTATACAAAATCATATCCTTATTTGGATTAAGGGCAGGTGAATCATGCTGCACCTTTGAGACCAAATTTACATATACCCCTGTCTTGTCACTACTCAAGTCATTGTCTTGACTATCGGTTATCAGCTGCTCGGAATCGTTTCCTTCTTATTTGTAGCATCGAATGCGGGCCTAATTTATTATCTTTTAAAAGGTTAACTTCGACTAGGTATGGTTTAGCGGCCGAAGAACCGAGTCTTAACAGACCCTTAAACCAATAAGATTTACTTCTGACCGTTTCTTGGCACCTGCGCCGGCGCGTGCTACGAAGATGCATCTGCCACTGCACATGCACGTGCATCCTGCGCATGCGCGTTTCCTTCGCGACTGCTAATAGCCCGTGGGATTCGATTGTCGTAGATCGTGGATCGCCGGTCAGGTAAATAATTTTCTTCGACGTTGTTATTAGGGAAAAAAGCAAAAAAAAAAAACAGAAAATAATAAATCAATCCTTTTCGTCCTAAAACTTACTGCTGTAACGTTACTCGATCGCACGTAATAAACACCCGGTAGATTCGACACTGCCAGTGCATAAGAAGGTAGGAGTTAGCGTACCGTTGCGCTGCATAGGAAAAGCCAACGATTTCTTGCGGCACAACAATGCAGCTCGGCGATTGCATTGCGAAAGTCTTTTGCAATTTCTTGCAATTTATAGCTCCTCCCCCCGTCCCCCGGACCCTACTTGCAGTACTAGAAGATACGTAGATCGACAGACTCGCCGAGTACACGATTTCTTTGTCAGATAGGTAATTTGAGTCGGTTGGAAATAATTATTTTTCAAGAAAAATTATTTTTCCAATTCTCAGGCTTAATTTCCTCACGGTAAAATAGCTTTTTTGTTAATTTACCGGCACTCAAAAAATGGCCCGGCTATCTTACTACGAGGCTTTATTCGACTAACCGCGTGTCCTCGCTGTGTTTCCGCGTATATCTATGTACGCACATGCAATTCACTTACCAAGTTCCTATCTTCCAATCAGCCTATTCGAAAGTGACTGCAACGATGTGCAACGATGTGCAGCTGCCTTATCTTATACGTAATTTACCTGCATATAGCCTTGCGACACCGCGCATAAAACTCGTAAGAGTTTTTCACGAACGGACCATAATGTTTCCTATAAGCTTATTGATTTCTTTATTTAATAAAATGCCCACGCTGTTGCGTAATCGCACCGTAGAGATAGTTTTATCAGTGGCGCATACGTGTCGCGTACATGTGAATGAGCCTAGGACTTTTCTATGTGGGTGGAAAGTTAGTATGTGGGTCACGAGGAAATCGTGTGTGTTACGTCATTTTTTGTATTGTAGACCACACGTGGGTGTCGCGACGTGAACCTTTGATAAAATGCACGGGGTTCGTCTGTCTATAGGGTGCTACGAAAATTATTGAATTCTCTTTTCTTCTTTACAAAACGGATAACATCGACAAAATTTTATTGAACCTGTAATTTATTTTTTTCTTTCTTCCACTTCGAATTCCACTGGGTCGAAGGTTACAAAAAAAGTAAGTCAGACTATCTCAGATAAGGCACTGCCGTCGTGGCCATGCAAGGCCAGTGCCCTAAGGAAGTAATAAAAGGGGGGACAAAACGTAACCGTTTAGTTTAACCTTTTCCTGAGCAAGGAGCCCCTTTACATCGGGCGTCTATCTTTGGGCCTTTTATCGCACGCTAATACCCTAATACGACCATTAATTTATGAGGTGTCAAGAGAAGGGTGCATTTTAATGGAAATCCACGAGCATGGCGTTCACGCAATGCTTTTTGTCTCTGTACAACTTGCAGATATATACTTTTTCAGACCAATCCGATGTATCGGAATTTTTTTTATTTTTCACGTAAAAAATTTACCGCTTCCTCGTAACTTACTTTTTTGAGCATGATATGTGCTTTTAGACCTCCCCCCCCCCCCAGTTTTATTGCCAATCGAATCATATTTGCGCGCCCCCAAGACGCAATGCGCTTGCCGATTAGTCTCGTTCGACTCCACGCCGGAAGTGATGGTCGCCTTTAAACCGCGTGCGATTATTTTATCGTCGTCGGTCGCGTCACCGTAAACGGGGTCAGTAACCGTAAACACACGCGGTACAGTCTACGTAAGTAACGCGAAAAAATAGTTGACTTTAATTTCAAGGTAATTCGGCCTTAATTCGGTGGGTCCTATTAAATTCGTAATTTTTTCATCTTACTATTCGCGATGACAGTGCGAATAGCGTTAGTCAATGACCGATACGTGGAAATATTTCGCAACGAGTCAATGACACCAGGATCCGTGGAACCTGAGTCATTCGTAAGAGCCAATGTTACACTTCGTTCAAATTTTCCCGCCAGATTTGTCGAGAGCATTTTTTTTTTTTACTAACACCGATGAACGAAACTTGGATTCTTGACGTTTTGACCAAATTGACACTTACGAGCTGTCAGACGCGAGTATGGGATTTACCGGAAGTCTCTAACGTTGTCTCTGTTTATATCTCATAATTCGTCCGCCCACGTTGCCATCGTTACGTCATGGCTTTCCTAATCGTTTCGAACGATGTGGGTCAGCGATGCCACGAAACTGTGTCACACTCATACCTTCGCTCGGAAGTATGTTACACGCATGCTCTTACGAGGATTTATCTAAGTACACGTGAGGTCCGGGTATACGTCGCCTATCTTTTAAACAGAGCCACGCCGATACCTATGTTACCCAACACAGTGAATCAGATCTTTGGACCGGTTCCAAAATCGAAAACCAAAATAAAGCTTGACGATTTCACTGCGCGCTACTTGCTTGGTAAATATTGCAGTACGATCGATTATATGTGGGGAGATTTTATCCGTTCACTTTCCTTCTTAGTTTAGGACGAATTTTCGTGGCTACGGCATGGACGCTTTTTTTTTACTTTATACAATGATTCGTACGATCGGTATTGCAGGAAACGGTGTGCGCTACTAACCGCAGTTCCATGAATGATTTAATCATTGCTATGGTGGAATAAGTCAGGATGAGGATGGACAAAAATTCACGTTGATGAATCATCTGGATCACTTGGTTATGCGTGTGACGTGGTGTTAGGATATAGTGAGGCTTAGGTTGATAATTTAATTTGGAAATTTTTATAATTCCAAATTATTGATTAAACTGTTTTCTTTTTCATATTGGTCTATTTTTTTTATTAATCATTTTTCTTGTCTTCGGGTTTCAGGGCTGTAAAAGCATTCCAGCAGGTGCTATGGGTCGAGCCAGGATTTCCACGAGCCTGCGAGGTTCACCTGCGACTTGGTTTGATGCTAAAAGTCCACGCTGATTTCGACGCTGCCCTTAAGCATCTCACCTTAGCCCTCATCGACGCCACGACGCCGGCGTCTTTCTCGAAGCTTGAGAGTAGGTTTTATCAATTGTCTTTTTTTTTTTCTCTTAGTCGTTAACCTGGGAATGGTCGGACAAATTTTTTCTTCCTTTCTAAAATATCGAGTTGGGCTGTCTTGGACACTCCACGCTTTTGGTTTTTTGGGTTAAATAATGACCATTCCTTTTATAGGCTTTTCTCTGCTGGTATACTGGTTCCACGGTAATAAGTCTTTCTGTTGAAAAAAAATAGAAGTCGAGTTTAGTATTGCGAGTATGGCAATTAGAGGAACTGCACAGAATCATTTTTCGGTGTAACTTGCTTTGGGCCTTGATGGGGATAAAAGGGCCCGTGAGAAAGCTGCTTTATACGCTCACTCTGGGGTATTTTTCAGGATAAACTCAGAGCGCGGGAACGTTTGAATGTTCCGCGAAGCCATACTCAAATTAACGTTTAAAAGTTAAATATGGGGCCCAAGGCTGGAAATACCAGAAATTGTTGTTTATTGTACAAGTCCCAGAATCAATTGTATCTGTTACTTTTAGTCGAATACCCGTGTACCGGTACTGCCTTTTTTAGTAGTGTGCATTATCCGAGGTTAAGCTGGAGCTGTGATTCGTGAGGTCATCATTGACGTCGCTGATATGCATTTTTGTTTCCTTAAGTGCTCAGTCACCGGAAGTGCAGACTTGTGAATTTCATACACTGTTAAGCCGGATATCACGTCAAAGAGGCCTTCCATCCATTCTCCCTTGTGTATTGTTTAACCAAGTGGTCGATACCTTCATTCAGCTGGAATGGCAACAGCATCTGGATTTCTTTTTTGTTTTATTCTCCATTCCATGAACTTGACCTTCTGCACAAAGGAATACCGTAGCCATTTTCTCGACCATATGTGTGAAAGCTCCTTTTGTGTCTCAGAAAGTACAGGGCTCAAGATTTTCTTGTCGCTCTCGAAAAACTCTCAGTCCTGAATCAGCCTGAAATTCGTGACTATACGTAAAAGCTTATGGTTATGGTTAATGAGAAATATATGTGCATGGGACTTCCCTGATTTTCTTCATGCACATTCGGCAAGTGGATGATATCACTACTGGGTGATTAAGTCCCATTTTGATCCACTGGTCCATTCAGATTGCTGTACCAGGAAGATCACGAGTCATACTGGGTCTCGTTGAAATAAAAGATCATGTACACTGAACAAATTCTTCAGTCACCATTGGACCCTCTCAGCATACATGTCTCTGTTTTACTTCCGATACTCGTAATATCACTGTTCATTAATTAAGAAACACAGCAATTACTGTGTAAGGAATTATAATGTATTGTCTGAACCTTAAAAATTCTTGGCCATACCTTTTTATCCGGTAAATAAAGCTTCCCATAGTCTTCACTCTGAAATCTAATCCGCACAGCATAAAATGGCCTCTCTCGTATCTAATAGTCTTCCGTTTGATTCCACGTGATTTCTCATTCAGTGTCTTTTGAATTTTTTTCTTCCAGTCAAGTTTCACGTAGCTCACCTATACGAGGTCCAAGGAAAGTATCGTTTGGCAAAGGACCACTACGAGTCTCTACTGAAGGAGAAGTCCTTACCGTCTCATCTAAAAGCGGACATCTGCAGACAGTTAGGTGAGTAGGAAACTAATTCCTTATTTGCCAAGAGCAAAGGACATTTGATCAGACATTGGATTGTCATTGGAAATTATACAACGCTTGTCTCTAATTATTGTCAAACGAAGACCTCATCTGGTTCAGCCGTGTCAGGGCGTCCATGTTTTTTCACGACGTTCGTTAGAGCGCAGTCGGTAACTTACCGGCGGAAAGAAATCTACTTTATCTCGAAGGAAGTCACGGCGAAACGAAAATTCACAAATATTCCTAGCTAATTCGAATTTTTGTTAACCCCCCTCCTCCTCCCCCAATATTTTCTGCCATTCTATTTTTCTTTTTCGACTTTGAAGAGTCTATCCAGTTTGTGAAGGTTTCGCAATGGCTTTCACGCTAGGCTTGAAGTTCGGTTGGTACACCAAGTAGCAGACACGTGTATTGATTTATTCTGGGTCGGGGGTGGCTCCGGATGGGACCAGGCTCCCTGTCAGTGTCTTGGTAATAGATGTATGTATACGCAATACTAAACTTGTAACGTCACTGTGGGTGTAAAGGTTTGTGGTTGTGCTTGGATTGAATGTGTATGGAAAAGGGCCGTAGGATATGACCAACGAGATTGTGGGAACCATCGCTACCATCACCGTCGCCATCACCATCACTACACTGCCAAACGCTGACACCGTTGCCACCACCACTGTGTTCTTTACTTGTATTAGTAGCCGGCAGATGGTACACCACTCTGTTGCGTCCTTAAAAGCTACCCTTGTGTCGAGCGCCAATGACCTCCGCTTTTATGCAGTTATTCACGCCATGTTTATTGGGCCTAGGGTGGGACTCTCATCAGCCGGGGATCAATTTCTGACGGATAAAGTGTTTTCACGAATTTTTTGCAAATCATCAGGCAGTTTTAGTACCTGTTAATGGTTTTTAAAAAAATTATTCCTTTAATGGGATTTAATTTTTTTTTTTTTGATATTGTATCTTTTTACTAGATTTTTTAGCTTCCCTTTTGATGGTTCTTTCAATGTATTCATTGTTTGGGGGAGTTTTTTCCTCTGTCTCTCTCTCTCTCTCCCTCTCTCTCTGTGCCTTTTGTTGTCGTCAGCATCAATTGTGTTGCTGTTCAGAGACGTAGGAACAGAATGAGAGTAGAATATATGAGTTCCTGTTTGTTAACCGTTCATCCAGAGACTGCTGATCTGTTCTGAGGAAAATTCCGAGATAAGTCCACGACGCTAATCCCAAGTCTAGAAAATAAAGCGGAGGGTGGACGAATGAGCTCTATTCGGTGAAGCAGCCAGGAGTACAAGGGATCCTGAAGACTGTGGAAGAGTATTTTAGGAATGGACTCTCAACATAGAAGCCGGCCGTCCTTTTAATATTCTCTACGTAGACACAGATAAAATACAATTTTCACTGGGGCTCTCGTTCAAGAATGTACAAGGGGATATTACAACTCCGTTCATAGTCCTTTGAACCTTCCTAGCTGGCTTTGCAGGACAGCCATTTCCTTTTTCTTCTACAAGCCTTGAATCTTCTCCAAGTGGGACTTTCTCCTACGTATTTGACGTGCCTGCCATTGGCCTGGCTCACTAAGGCCCCGGCAACTAGGCCAGGTGTTCCTGAATCACTATGGCTCACGATGGTCTGCAGCATCGGTTCTGAACTACTGAACCCTGTCCGGGTCGACAATAACCAGGACCTTCATCAGGTGTAGTCAATACAAAGGGAGCACCTCTCTCCAGCTCCGAGACCAATATCTATAAAATTCATTTATTTTTCACATTTTCCAATTTTTTTTTTTTATTTTCCTCAAGAAAGTTACGATCTCATTTACCAGTTGCCATCCTGACAATTTTTATTATTCGCTTCAAAATATTTTCTGGCCTTCGGATGGCTGATGAAGATCCACGGAGAACGTCGGCATTTCTACGCCTATGTTTATAGGGGTTGTAATTCGAGACAGTGGTCCCAAGGAGTGGGGTGAAAGTGGCAACCGTAAGGGCATACCTGCAAAAATCTATTCAGTTCGACACTCGTCTATTAGGGTGCAACACGTTTCCTGAGCCTCTTGATAGTTTCAGAACTCACTCTCAGAATTGGCCAGTACTCTTATCCTACGAGACACGTTATATTTTCTCTCAGTTAAACCAGAAATGTATGTAACAGTTGTGATTTAACTTGTCAAGAATTGTTATACCAAAACTCAAAAGTATATTTGTTTAATGGCGTTATCTTTCCTTTCTGTTTCTCCAATACAGGATGGATGTACCATGTTGTTGACTATGCTGATTTGGGTGTAACGAGACAGCAGAAACAAGTCATAGCCATACACTGTTTACAAAAGTCCATTGAAGCTGAGCCAAAGAGTGGACAGAGTTTGTATTTATTGGGACGCTGTTTAGCAGCATCTGGAAAGGTTCACGATGCCTTCATTGCCTATAGGTGAGAGAAAATTGAAAAAAAAAAAAAACAATTATTGTACGGATAATAAAAAAAAATAGGAACCTGTCATTAATTGGATTACGTGTTTGTAGAAACTCTGTGGAAAAATCAGAAGGCAACGCCGATACCTGGTGCAGCATAGGTGTATTGTATCAACAACAAAATCAGCCTATGGACGCACTCCAAGCTTACATATGTGCCGTACAATTGGATAAATCGCATTCTGCCGCCTGGACCAATCTTGGAATCTTGTACGAGAGCGTGAGCCAGCCGAAGGATGCTCTTGCCTGTTACGTCAACGCATCCAGGTAAATTGATAAACGCATTTACTATTAAAATAAGGATCCCTAAGGATCTCTTAAGCAACTCAGCATCGTTGGACGTGTCCTGGATAAAAATATGATACGTAAGTTAAAAATAATTTGTATCCCTTTTATGATCCATAGTAATGTTCTATCTACCTATGGCATCATGGTCTTCATAAAGTGACCTTTGCGTAAGTCACACACCAGGTTATCCTTTGAGTCTTATAAAAGCTCACCTGGTTTTCCGATCATGTAATTAAATTCTCATGCGGGTGGGTCGTTCATCTTTTTGTTCACAGGGGCAACAACAACACACCTAGTTGTACGGGGTCGCTGACCGGTCTGGGTGGTGCCAAGTCGGGTGGAAACGCACCGATGAACCCATCCCTTCAGCAGCGAATTAATTTTCTTCAGAGCCATCTAAGCCAAGCACCGATGCCTTCGATAGCTACGAAGTAAGTGAAGAGAGAGAGAGAGAGAGTGAGAGAAAGTCTTATTATTGTTGGAAATATATATATATATATATATATATATATATATATATATATATATATTGTGTTTTGAATTGAGAATATGAATTCCTTTTGCATAGTGGGGAATTTCTTATCAGCGATAACGCCCAGTTAACGTGACTAAATGAAAATCTGTTGTTCAATTAAGGAGGCGGCAGTTGCCGTCTATAGAAGAGGCCTGGAATCTGCCGATCAGTGCAGAGATGTCTAGTAGACAGCAACAACAGCAACAACCTCCCGGTGGACCAGGATATAAGTATACTGCTGCACCTGCTGGTCCACCACCTCCTTATCCGCAAGGACAGGGTCAAAATTTAAACACAAAGAGATTCAAGGTAAACCTATCTTCCTTCAGTTAGTGTCCGAATATCATCATTGAGTTTCATTGTTGAGGTTAATCGCACGCTTTACTTTGTTTTTTTTTGGGTTATAAACAACAGCCGGGAGAGGAACCCATATCCCCTGGTGCGCAACAACAGCAAAGGCCACCGCCGTTTTATTTGTCGCCGCAACAGTTACAAATGTTGCAGTTTTTACAACAGAATCATGGTAGTCTGACGCCACAGCAACAAGGCTTGTTAGCTCAATTGCAACATCAGTACAGATCGATGCAACAACATCAACAACAAATTAGGTTACAACAACAGCAGGCGGCACAGAGGGGTCTTAGGCCTGGGCAGCCTGGTTACCCTACGGGTTATGCGCATTCGCAACCCGGACAACCGAGTGTTATTAAAAATTATGGAATTCCTCAGCAACCGGTGAGTTGCCCTTTTTCTTCAATCGATTCTGTGATTTCAATGGTATTTTTGATTTAAATCTATTTATTCATCTTACCTTACAGCAAGGGGGCACCGTAGCTCTGCAAACTGGATTTGCGGATTCCAATGTTGGCTACAATGCTGCAGCAACTGGGAATACTCAGCAATCGCCAGGAATGCCGTACAAATCAGCTGCGGATCCAAATTATCCTCAAAGACAACCAGGATCTCAATATAATCAGTATCAGTCGAATCAATACGGGGCTCAAGGATACACACAGATATCCTCCACGACGAATAGCTATCCTGAAGGATCATCAGGAAATAAGGATCTGGGTGTTACGGATCAGGAACTGCAGGCGCTCCTCTCGCAGAAGGATATCGCGACGTCTCTTGCGGAGGATCTGCTTAAGCATTTTGGCTCGGAGGACTTGGACGTTAAGGACGAGTCGTCGGCTATTATGAACAACGGCACCCTGAGCTCTGGTCCCTTCTCGCCGTCTAACCTTGAGGATAGCAGTGACAAGATTAAGGAGGTCAAAGTGGAGAAGATAGACGATACGCAGTCGATACCGTCGACGGCTAATAAGACGGAGTCTGCCTCGCAGAAGAAGGTGGACCTCAAGCCTGCGGTTCCAGTGGAGACCGTCAAGTGCGAAGCCACCTCGAGTACGAATAAAACTGATTCAGTTTTACGTGTCGAACCTGTGCTCAAACTCGAGAGTCTCTGCGAGTCCCAACCAGAACAGGAACTCAGTATCGAGATGGACTCGAAGAGCATTGTCGAGAATTGCAAGGGCCAGGGTCTCAAGGGGGTGCCAAATTGTTCCATATTGAGCGACCGATCACCGCCTCCAGCCCCACCGGATCCACCAAATCAAAGATTGACGAAGGAACAATTACTACCACCTACACCCAGTGTCTACCTGGAGAACAAGAAGGACGCTTTCAGTCCACAGCTACAGGAATTTTGCCTGAAGCATCCAATAGCGGTGATACGGGGTATGGCGGCGGCGCTCAAGCTGGACTTGGGTCTCTTCTCGACGAAGACCCTCGTCGAAGCCAATCCTGACCACGGTATCGAAGTTCGGACTCAGATGCAGCAAACCAGCGATGAGAACTGGGATCCCATGATGGGTCGTAAAGTCTGGGGATGCATAAGTCATAGAAGTCACACGACCATTGCCAAGTATGCTCAGTACCAGGCATCTAGTTTTCAAGAAAGCCTTAAAGAGGAACGAGAAAAGTCTCAGGGTGTTCATACAGCGAATCTATCGGATTCGGACTCAAAGGACAGCACGGGTGTTGTGCGGAGAAAGAAAAATAGTTTTGGTTTGATGGGACGACCGGGTTCAAAGATGTTGCGTTTCGGTACTAACGTCGATCTCTCCGACGAGAGGAAATGGCGGTCGCAACTCCAGGAATTAATGAAATTACCGGCCTTCGCCAGGGTTGTTTCCGCTGGTAATATGTTGAGTCACGTGGGGCACGTTATACTGGGAATGAATACCGTCCAACTTTATATGAAGGTAATTCAAGATCCATAATCTCATCACTTGTATTCTTCTTTCTTATCTAATTTAAATTTTTATCCTCCAGGTTCCTGGTAGCCGAACTCCTGGCCATCAGGAGAACAATAACTTCTGCTCCATTAACATTAACATCGGTCCCGGGGATTGCGAATGGTTTGCCGTACCGGATGCGTATTGGGGTGTAATATGCGCTTTGTGCGAGCGCAATAATATTAATTATCTACATGGCAGCTGGTGGCCATCCTTGGAAGATCTGTACGAAGAGAACATTCCCGTCTATAGGTTTCTTCAGAGACCCGGTGATCTAGTGTGGGTGAACGCCGGTAAGCTTTTCTCTATTAATTTACAGTTACATCATTTGAAACGTGTTTCTCATGCGTCCTTTTCCATGCAGGTTGCGTTCACTGGGTACAGGCAGTAGGCTGGTGCAACAACATCGCCTGGAACGTCGGTCCCCTCACCGCCCGCCAATATCAACTAGCAATCGAGCGTTACGAATGGAATAAATTACAATCCTTTAAATCTATCGTACCGATGGTTCATCTCTCGTGGAATCTTGCCAGGAACATAAAAGTTTCTGACCCCAGGTTATTCGAGCTGATAAAGAACTGCCTTTTAAGAACTATGAGGCAGTGCTGTTTAATCTTGGAATTCGTCAAGAGTAAAGGGGTAGAGGTAAGGTTCCATGGTAGAGGTAAAAACGAAGCCTCTCATTATTGCGGTCAGTGCGAGGTAAGTTTCTATTGATTTACTATTTGATCTAACCGATCTATAACCGATCTATCCCTGTGGATGCTCTAACGAGTCGATATAAAAATTTCACTTACAGATTGAAGTCTTTAATATATTATTCATACGGGAACAAGAGAAGAGACACGTGGTCCATTGTATGGACTGTGCAAGGAAGCAGGCACCATCCCTAGAGGGTTTCGTTTGCCTCGAGGAATACAGAATGCGCGACCTGATGGACGTCTACGACGGTTTCACTCTGCATCCATCCTTAAGTGCCACGTCCTTGACAGCTCAGACGAGTCAATCCTCTTGAGGTTACATGCAGCACCGATATCTGGACTATCTGGGAACGTTACAATGAAGTTTGCCTCCCTCAAAAGAGTGTCTGGTCAAGGGTGCCTTAGTGAAATCTCTAGGAACTAATACAAGAGACTATATTCTTCTGGAGTGTTCCTGGTGGAGCTCGTAATTTTCTATAAATGAAAATTCGAAACGGTAGGCGACCATCAAGACTGGCGATTCTCCTTTGATCTGCCTGTCTGCGCATGTGCAATTTCTCATTGTCACTTCAAGTGACCCTTATCACATCAGTCAGTCAGTTGATGAGAATCAGTCAGCCGGCAAACTTGCTATTAACTCTCGTGAAGTCACCATAGAATTCCACACTATTGTCCAGAGAAGCGTAGTTAGCACATTTGTACAAAGGGTATATTAGTTTAATTCACTCTAGAAGAAGGATCGGTGAGATAAAAATTAATTATATTTTTCTCTTTGTTTTTTTTTTTTTTTCTTTTTTTATATATCTGGGAATTCTTGTACAGTCAATTTCTATCTCTCAGTTCATTTTTCTCGTCCTTGGGTAACGGAGATCTCTTAATCCCGGGACAGTTAATTGCGAAGAACCTTCACTGCCAAACGCGTTGCAAATAAAGTATAGGAATGTCAATGGAAAGCTGTAGAAACACGTTGTAATTAAATCGGAGCGCGTTAATAGATAATGTTAAATTAATATAATTAAAAAAATGCGCGGTTAGCGACTTTGTCGCGATTAAATTGCAACAGCTGCTCAACGGGATGGGACAAAGATTAACTAGAGATTGTACATTTGTTAGTAACGGCGCGTGTGGACGGTTGACGATATTTATAAATGAAGAAAAGCAAATCTTATAAATAAATAATGATTCGCGCGGTGATTTATCTGAACACCCCGCGCTTGGGATACGTCAAAATCTGTACATAAAATCCGCGGACGTAGGCTGACCGGTTTTTATTATTAAATTTGTGAAGGGAAAATAAGGGCAATCAATTATACCAATTAAGAACAATTGTGTATGACATTGTAGGGACGCGTCTAGATTTTTACAACTTAAACATGCACCGCGACTCGCAAAAGAAAAGATAAAACGTAAAAGCAAATGTCTTCGCCGATGTATAACTTAAAGAAAAAAAACGTCTGTAGTTCGGAAGTCAGCTAGAATAGAATTAAAAGAAAAAATTGGGAATCGTGATTGATTGAAGTGACAAAGCCGATGTGAAAAAAAAAACAACAAAAAATACAAACTTGGAACGGACTAAATTAGAGAAGGGAAATTCGTCCTTTATCTTTTTGCAAAATTTAGACATTAACCAGTCACAGAAAAAAAAAGAGAGAGAGAGAGAAAAGAAAAGAATAACGAAAAGCCAAAAAAAGCAAACAAACAGAATTAGACGCTCTGATTAGAAGGAGGCCTTAAGGTATAAGTACCTGTTAAACTTTCTTTTGAATCTTTTTTTTTTCTCTTTCTCTCTTCTACGACGAGTCATCTATCACTTTTATACCTACATGCATAAATTATATAGAGTGAGAGAAATACCCCCCCCCCCGTCCCACCCTCTAAATATATCTGATAAGAAAACATGCACACACTATATATTTCTACATAATGTAATTTGCAATCACCGTATGTGACCAGTCTCTGTGGTTATCCTGATTATTCTGTACCTGATAAAAGAAAATACCTGACTACGTTGAGTACGAGCGAATAAGAAAAAACAATTGTAAACTCGGTACAGAAGTTATTCGGATAACCACGAAGAGTTTGTAATTCATAAATACTTTTTTAATCGACGCACGCAAATATGATCTCAACACACGATATTTGGCAGAGTGTCTTATGGACGGAAATGCCAATGTACTTTGACGTCCAGTGGCCCTGCCAATTATTCCGGAACTGATTTGACAACTTCGATTAATAAATTATATATATATATATATATATATATAATTATATATACATACACGAATATATTTAATATAAACAATAAATGAATGTAGGACACGTGGAAGTTGATTAAAAAGCTTGAGAGCTTTGATTAGGTAATTTTTAATTAATTGAAAAGGCGAAGCGGTTCGTTCGCAATTAATTAATTAGCGGTTCATTTAGCGTAAAGATAAAAAGTGAAAATAATTAGAGATGCTCTACGAGCGATGCTGTCAAAATTCTTTTATAATGCTATTTTTTTTCTTTTCTCTCTCTCTCTCTCTCTCTCATAAAGGAAGATGCGTGCGAACCAGCCGATTCACTGATTTAACTTGGAAGTTTCGTTATGAAAATAGGTGAATGTTTCTATTTTTTTTTTTTTATTAAGAAAATTTGCGCTTACCGACTCTCTTTAATTTGTCTCTGAATTACTTCGCGGTTTCTCGTTGTCGTGTACTTTATTTATCCTTTATATGAATTAAATGGATTCTAATTACACAAACTTGTCACCAATTTGTACTTTGGAATACGTGTAATTGTCTATCCAGTACGATCTTCTGTCATCAGTGTACTTTTTTTTCTATCGAGAAAATCAATGTAAATTTCTCTTCCGTTTGACACGAAGCTACAATATTTGTAAGAAAAAAAAGCGGATACGCGTCCTCGTGAAATTTTTGTCGCGTTACCCTTTGAACGAGAAATTCTGTATTTTGATACGCCGTCGTGATACCACTACGATAATTAAGCGCGCGCAAAAGAGAAATTAACGCGCGACTAAGAAGAATATTGAGGATTAAAATTCATAAGCGTCCTTGCGCGACGCAATAATAGTAACAGTAATTGATAAGATTAATGATAATTATTAAGTACCATTAGATACACAGAACACAAAACACCTCATCACTCTAGAACAGAGAACAAAAAGTACTAGCTATCGCGATGCACAGATATTTTCGCTAGACGGTGCACAAGAACTTCTCATAGGACATCTCTCACAATTTAAAAGAAAATTAGAGAAGCTAAATATGTATTTTTACCATTTAACTGGCGTAGCCACGAATACGAGATTGTCGATTTTAAGTACACGTGTACCCCGTATGCGAAGCGTGAAATAGGAATTCGATTAGAGAGAAAGAGAAAAACATATTTTCAAAAATACCGCCAACGAAGCACGAGCGTTTTTCTATTCTAACCGTCAGGTCGAGTAGTACGACGTTTGCACGCTTAGCCCTTAAGGGAAACAAAGGAATAAACGAGGATATCGGGAGAGTAAGAGAGATGGAGAGAAATAGAGAACAGAAACAATGGATGCAACGCGAAAACAATGTAATGAAACTTGTATGCTCTATTTTAGACGTGAGTAACGTTCACTGCCAAATTGTGATACACGGATACACGAATCCCACCTTTATTAAGGAAGAGCGTCTTTTCCTTACGTATAATTCCCGGCTGTTTCCTCTCTATCTCATTGTAACTCTTGGTCGAACAGTTTTTTTTTTTTTTTAAATATATAAGCAACAAAGAAAATGGTATCAGAGGAACCGGAAGTCAGTCGGGTTTTTTTTTTTCATGTAGCAAAGCCAATGGAAAGCGCGACTCACTATTTTATGCGTATTTAAACAAACGACGTGAGCAAATGAGAGGACGTGGAAGATACTGGAAAGAAAAAGAAAAAGTAACGATGTCGATCATTTATGATTATGACGAATGGATATTTTTAAACAGGCAAAGTTTTACTGTTTAAACTAATAACTTTAACAGGACCGCTCGCTGCGCTATACTTTATGTATGTTTACTCTGTACAGTGCCTTTATAACTTTGTGAAAATACACGCGAATCCTTATCCTTTGAGAAGTTGTCATCTATGCTGTAGAAATTATGGTTCACTCTTTTTTTTTGAATTCAGTAAAATACGGTTAAGTAGGTGATGAATTTCGATTTTCTTATTTTTATTACTCTGAATTCTCAAAGGATAAGAGGATTGGCGGTCCCTACGTGTCCGTGATGCCCTTGTAAACGAGTTCTATCTTGTAATAATAAAAAAAAGCTAACGACTAGTGGTAAAACCTTAATGCATAAGCGGATATTTGTAATATTGTAAAACCTGTACAGTCCAGATGAGAAAGAAAAGAGATTGGAAGAAAAAAAGAAAGAAAGAAAGAGAGAGGGAAAGTTAATGACAAAATTAAGAATAAATGTGAAATGAATGAGAGAGAAAAAGGAAGTTGTGTGTGTGAGAGAGTGATCGTTTTCGAGCGATTTCGTACTTTGTAGGTAGCCTTTATTATTATCAATTATGAATTACGATGAATTATTATATTATTGCTGATTGATTGATAATATTGTGTTTAATATGATAATGTGACATACAGTTATGAAGAAATTCAATCTTGGCATTGTTTCAGTTCTATTCCTTTATTCTGTTCCCAAAAATATACTAAATAGGGATAAGTATCAATTGATTATGAATGATACGTACGTTCAAGAACTGCCGTAGCAACTCGTCGATTGTATACAAGGAATAAATGCATATTTCAACGAATTGCCGTTTCAAAGTGGAGGCAGCGCCATCTCTGAGAGAACCTTCGAAGCTTCTCGAAGATTTCGTTCAACAATCCACTGCGTTACGTATGAACGAGTTAATTTGTTACTACATCCCCTGTAGTGTCGCAAACAACAATGAGTTCCAGTGGGAGCAACCCGAAGCACAATGATCTGAGAGTGAAAAATCTAACAGCGCATGCGCATGGCACTTGCGTACATAGTGGTAGCACCTGGAAGGTGCTGCTGTCTTACGCGGCATAATTTTGAATTATGTACCTACTGTGAAATGGAACTTTAAGTTCAAGAACTTCATTAGTACAAAATGGTACAAAATGACTGGTTCGGTGTACAGTAACCCCGAAAGGACATGGTACACGTTGCAAATCTTGTTAACTAGTTGTCATTAGAACAATTAGTCGTGTAATGAACTTCTCGCCTTCGGAGTGCAACGTAAAAATTGTAGGGATGACGGACCGCAGTGCCATTTAGTAACAGCATTACGGAACAATAAGTAATTGTAATATACGTGAACTTACTAAACGAATTGTGCTAAGGCGTCGCAAAATTATATTTTAATTGAACTACAGTAATTGCAATAATGGCACAACTGAGATCTCTGAAGTTCCTATTTTACATTTTTAATTGCATCGCATTGGCACGTCATAATTACGCTGCTAATGTGAAAAACTTAACTCTGGATTTAAGCAGACATATTCGATCACTTGGATTTCCTGAAGGCAGCGGAATGGGGGTAAATTAATGAATAAATATATAATTACTTGTTAAACTTTTCAAATTGTCGATAAACAAGTATAGTCGATAAACAACATTTGCGATTGTTCGCACTGATGCTACCGTTTGTTGGAAGTCTGATGAAACAGCATGCGAAAAAGTAAAAGGTTCTCAATTACATGTCATGGATGGCTAAGTGAAAGAAAAATAGAATTATTTTTAAATATATTTCTTATAAATATTTTGTTACAGGTATTCTTTGCCATTGGTGTTCCAATCGACATACCAGACAAATCTGTATCATTTTCATTTTACTTCGAAGCGAATTACCCATTACCAAACAAGAAAAATTCCAGTGAATATTTTGAAAAAAGAAGTCTGGACAGAACACTTGCGTATGCAATTTTAGAAAATAAATTTGCAAGGTAATTCCTTGATTAGAAAATACATCATCTTTCTCTCGATTCCTTAACTGAATTGTCTTTTCAGTGCTGGATTTCCAGGAAGAGTTTGCCTACTAAGAACTATATGTGAAGTTGCCGAAAACCAAATAACTGGAAATGGCCTTGTGGGCGATCTTCTTTACATACTTTTCACGTGAGGCTTGTTCTTCTACAAGCTATTAATGATTCTTTAAATCATTGTGCAATGACATACTGTTACAGACCATCTTCGTCCAGAGATGAAGGGCTACCTTATGAAATATCTGAAGCTGAGTCTACGACTGACTGCAAATATCATTACAGAGAGTGTCCCATAAGCCTGCTAGACCTTATTAGTCATTATAAGTAATACTAAAATAATCAAGATTGAATATTTGGACCGAATGACTATCTGCAAATTATCAATTCTTTATTTACAGGTGATAAAATACTTGTACACTGGTTAACTGGTACCAAACCAATCAGTTCCCATAGCTCCAAAAAATGCTGCTGCTCCAGATTTTATTGTAGCTCCCGTAGAATCATTTCTGTTGTGGCTCTTAATTGTAGTCTTCTTACGCTAGACAAAGAAATTGTGTTAGCTCTAAATATAATAAATAAACACTCATTAAACACTCTCGAAGGCAATTTCACAGTTAATTTTCAATTGAATACATTAAAAAAGGAACACATGGCCATGCATGCAGTTATTCTCTTTTTAAACTAGCAGCCAACTGAAAACATTTCATTTCTTACCAAATTCATATTAATCGAATATACCAGTTGCGATCACGTATCTATGAATATACAGGGAGTATTGAGAAAAATTCTCAGCCCTAATTTTCACTTTTATGGGAAACCTAAATATTTTACAAAAATATTACTTTTGTATTACCTGATTCTTATCTGCTATTGTCACCGGGGCCAATGGTAAATTTCTTGCTGGAGCTGTCACTGCCAATGATGGAAACCAGGGTGCTCCGGTACAAACTGCTAAGACTCCTGCAGGTTCCGTTACAGATTTGCCACCTTCTGAACTATACTCCATTCGTGCTCCCAATATAGAGTGCAATTGTTCTGAATGTGGTACGAGACTTCCAAAAATAAGCTGCAATACAATTAATATTAGGAATTAGATAATGTAAATTTTATAAATTGCTCTACATTTATATTAATTTCGTACCAGTGTCCGTTGAACACTCCTTTTAACATTTGTCTGAATGAAGGGATAAAAGACATCAAGATCAAAAGGATCAATCTTTGACAATACATGATCGGATACTTCAACAGAATTTTCAATCAATATCTTATTCTCACGCGGAACCATCAAGAGACTGATATACTTCAGATCAAAGAAGACCTGAAATGCCTGTTTCTGCCTTAAATTAGTATTCTTCGACATTTCTCCATAGTAATCAAAAAGCCCTGTTACCATGGCATCCACAATATCAGTAAGAACTTTCCTAAAATATATAAGATTATATATCATCCATAAGACAGGAAGGAAAGTTTATACAATAGAATTTTACATACTTGGGTATAGTGTGTGGTATAACACTATTCAGATCCTTGCTGACTGCTGCGAGGAATTTTTGCAAAGGTACTGATGGCTGATAAGGTACGTAAATTTCTGACTTCATTCTTTTGCCTTCCTCAGCCTCTTCCTCTATAGTAACTTTTTCCCACTCTGAGATAATGGAATGTATCCTCAGGCCATCGACAGGTTCCTTCTTCAACAGATTGTCACGATGTTCGCAGATTTTGATTTTGTAGAAATCTGCCCATGAGGACCAAGCTACGATACTCTGTTCCTTGAGGGTATCACAAATGCTCTGCCATTTGACATTCGTGATACTCAGTCCCGCTACCTTTGAAAGCGTGAAGCACTTGTTCAGATTGGGGCAGAGAGTGCAGAGTGCTTGAAGAAATCTTCCCATAAGGATCGCATTGGTGTCACGACGTCCAAACTTGGGTTTGTCCAGGAGGCATTCCTGGCGTACAAAACTTGTAAGTTCCTCGATTTTTGCTGTACTGATCCTCTGAAGCTCCTCCTGAAGCACTGATCTGTCGGCAAATTTATTGGAGACTAGGGAGATGTTCATTGATAGTAGGTCATCCTTAATACTGGTACGAGCTGTCTCGTAGAGATACTGCTCTAGGTCCAGAAGTAGGTTGAATAGGTCCTTGTCAAAATCGTCGCAAAGACGTACGACGTTTGGCGAGTATCCTTTTGTCTTCATAAGTAAGGATCTTTTACTATCAGGAGCGCCATTTTTTGATAACTTTTGGGGAATATCATTCGGGGAATCTTTCCAGACGAACCAGCGAAGATCGTGCTCAGGGAAGTCGTATTTCTCGTGGATGATGCGTCCCAGTAGGTCCTTGATGCTGGTCTTAAGATTAGCTAATGCTTCTGTCCACTTAGTGTTCATTATTCCTGGATAGTGTAACATTTAAATATGAATCCAGTCTTTAAATTAAATTAACATTTCTTAATTACCTTTCCCACGTTCAGTTAATAAAGGCTGGAAGAATTGTCCCCAGAAATTGGTAACGGGCAAAGATAATTCTTCCCAGGTTGCATTCCAATTATCCGGCAACTCCAGTGCCAGGGCTTCTTCACGGATGTTAAAGATCCCGCGAACAGAGGTCACCAGGTTCAATAGCTTAGATACTTCCACCGTGGTGAATGTTTTCACCCAGCTGAGCCATGTTTTCACATTTTCGTGAACTGTAGTTATTGAGAATTCTTCGATTTGGCCCCTCTTAAAGGGCTTGTGATTCTTTGTGATAGTTGGCAGGTACTTATTTATTAAATCCTTGTCCAGATCGAGTTGTGCGAACATGAAGGCTGCATCAAGATCAGTTACTGAGTTGATGTACTGCATTACAAGACCCTCTTCCTTATTATTGGCTTCTGAAATAAAGAAAACAATTTTATTGAAGGTACGTGATATACTATTATAATGATTCTTACTTATGAAACAGGTACGGATGAGAATGATGGTTTGTGTTAATAATTTAACACACAATTTTATTCGATTTCGTACGCTGTGATGACTCTCATCTTTGATTATGGTTTCTATTGCTTTGCTTCTCATTGATATTAATTTTTCTATCAGTGCGGAGGAAGAGGCACTATCCAAAAGTACTAAAGAAGCCAAACTGTTAGCTGCTGACTAAGAAAAAGGTAAATTGTATGTAAGACAACTGAATAAAGTTTTTGTTTGAAGTATATAAAATAGGCGACTGACCTCTGCAGATAAATCCAATGACTGTAATAAATCAATACAACCATTTAGTATCACATTTTTGAATTGACTGATTGCTCCCCATTGCTTAGCAATTATTGGATATTTATTGGTCAATTCATTATTTCCAATTTCAAATGTTAAGCTATAATTAACATGTTGGGCTAGCATAAATAATTGTGTGGCTAATAAAAAGTCTCGTGCATCGATGGCAGACCAAATTTGCTCAGGAATATCCATAAGAATTTTGATTTGCATTACAACCGAGTCTGATATTTCCCAGGACTCTCTAACAAACAAATAAAAATTGATTAATATAAAACATATCTCATTATCATTGAGAGTATCCTCACCTTTCGGATGTGCTTTCCACAGAATCCATTTTAAAACCAATAAGGTATTTTTGTTGAAGCGCACGGCATGTATCTTCCATGTCTATAATTCTTGTAATAACATCCTCCGATGTCCTTTTCATATCTGCTATTGTATCTGCAGCTTGTATCAAGTCCCGATAGCGCTCTCTAAATTTAAAAAAAAAATAATAAAAATTATATAAATAATTAGGGATTACATGATTGGAACTATTCAGCAATTATCAAAAAACACGAACCCAACCAAAGTTCGGAGTTCGACTTTCTTCCTGTCACTCTCATACTGAATCTTTTTCTGTATTTGTTCAATCTCCTTTATCGTATGTTCCTCGAACAATTTATTAATATCCAAATCCAGTAAATTGAGTGCTGGCATTTTGTATTCTTCTTTAATTTTGACACATCAGCGTAAAATCTCCATTTGCGGCACGAAAAATAATCTATCTACTTCATTAACAGATATTGTGGGACTGAAAGTAATTACCATTTACAGACAGAGTCATTTCCTATCCTACTACTTACCGATCGCTGTCGATAAATCTCTTATTCCTCACGAGGATCCCACAAACTCGCAAAACTACTATCTTCATCCGTCTCTAACTAGATGTCAGGATATAGAAGTAAAGAAAGAAAATGGCGGCGAATCTGCCAGATCAAAGGAACCAAAGTGTTCTCGAGCGTCGTTGCGAAATGAAACGTGTAATCGTGACTATCCATGTACACCAGAATTTGGTACGTTGAATTTTTTAAAAATTAACATCGTCAAGTTTCTACGGTTTAATAAAAATCAAAGTGGTCGTGGTTAAGAAGACGTTTCTGCACGCCTTCTAGCAACCCGGCCAGAATATTGTGTTCAGTGCTACAGCAAGATGGCAGCCGCATTAACAGTGGAACAAGAACAAGTAAGCTTTAAATTCATTCCAATAAATTAATCCAGTTCACCAATAATCACTTAAGAATATTCTAACGTATATTCAAAAGGATACGCTGATTTTACAACATGAAAATAACAATGACGACGCTACAATCTAATGTTTGCGGATGACAGAAATGCCATTACATATTATCAACCAAAACCCATTAGACTTTGTCCATTTTCGGTAATCTATCCTTACCATTTTACACGCTGATTCAACATGTCGATGTTACAGTTGATCTTTTTCTTAAGAAATTTCATGAGCCTTTGATGATTTTCACATGGCTTTACCATCACACGAAACGTTAGATGTCATCTCATGACTAATATCACTTGGGTAACCGTTGTTTTCCTGGAAAATTAATTATACTTTATTGTTTTTTAAATAATTGTTTACATGATATTAAAATTATAATTAATGATTACCAACTGGCTACCGACTCTTTTTATAATAAACATGCTGAATATAAATCCCAGACTGATGTATCGATCGTATCTAAAATTAAATAAAAATTCATATCGTCAATGTAAATTTGGATTAATGTTTCTTCGACGTAGTTATAGTTCTATGACAAACTGTTTTGTCTTGTTAAACACCCAGTTAATTGTGACTTCCTGCGAGAATGGTTTTTCTACAATTTGACGGCATTCGGTATACTAAGTGCGGCCCTGTAAACCGGAAATACGGGCTACGAAATACATCTGAAGAACAGGAAAAAAAGAAAGTAACCAGAAGGACAAGTCTTTTATAAACGCCTATGCAAAATTCCTTTTAGATCTACGTATGATATACAATTTGAAAAAAAAAAAAAAAAATACTACTAGCACTAATCTGAAATGTAAATTTATGTTTTATTTACTTGTGAAAAGTTGGGCAACTTATTTAAATTATAATACTTATAACCTTGATAATTAAAAGAAATATTTAACTATTCTGATTTGTAACCAGTATTAAAAATCTGCGGCCCTGATGCATCCTCCGTGTTTAGCTATCCACCAGTAGCAATGGTGGCGATTACCGGAAGTGAAGGGGTGAGGTGGAGTAGGGTGTAGGCTACTACAGTGGAAGAGTGGAAGGGAGAGGCAGACAGAAAGACCGGAAATAACACTGGTAGCTGTGGCATCCACCGGCAAATCGTTCGAGCGGACAGACAAGTTGAATTTTCGAAAGTGCGAAAGTGACTTCCATACAACCAATAACGGAACTTGCAACTGTAACTGGACGTTCTTTTTTTTAGCGGGAGGGAGTACAGAATGTGATAGGCATGGGAGATAGGCAGGGGTCGTAGAAATTTTTTTATATTAGTTTCCTTCAAACAGGGGACCATTTTAGTAACAATGTCATTGAAGATTATTTGAGCTTATTCATTACTGACTTTCTTATATATTTTTATATCTTTTTTTAATGGTGAACTGTGCCGTTGTCCTATTCTGTTGAACTTACAGTAAGAA
Organism: Calameuta pallipes; assembly: GCA_030142375.1. Lineage (NCBI taxonomy): Eukaryota > Metazoa > Arthropoda > Insecta > Hymenoptera > Cephidae > Calameuta > Calameuta pallipes. Next base: position 210,986 of record JARQSW010000360.1, read on the forward strand.
ACATTGACTTTCCTGGGAGCGGGACGTAACATCATGTCACATTAGGAAGTCATGACTCATCCAGTCTTCAGGAAATTTATGTTAATCTGCTCGCAATGGTCCGGTAAACTTTTAATCAAGCCATTGTTACTTAAATTTGATTATTCTCTATACTGAACTTTTCAAAAGTGTGTATTAGTTTGTGGGTGATTTTTATAAGACCTTTGTATATTCACTTTCCTTCTATTTCATTGTTTCTTATACAATTAGAGTTAGTAATAAAGTTTGGTTAATATAGTAACATTAAAATTATAATAATGGATTCCGCGACGTGTTGTGCTACCACATGTATTAAACACTTTAACCAGAAGTTAGTTAGGTTCAGTGTCAATCTACGCAATGGTTACTCTGTAGTAAGTATTTAGTGTTATTGGAAGAGAATAATTTTTTTGTTGTATTATCAAAGAACGCTATATTTTAATATTACGCATTAATATGAGAATAATGGATAATTATTACTTTGTCCCAGTTCTGATTATTGCCCTTAATTATTTTAATGACTTACGATCATCTGGTTTTCTGTTATCAGGCGACTAAGGAATTTATAGAGGCTGTAAATAAATGCCGTGCAGGCAGACGAGCCGGTCCCGTCTCCTGGAGTACTGCTGTCAAGTTCCTGACAGCAAGGAAATTTGAGGTATCTCGAGCTTTGGCTCTCTACGAGCAGCATGAGGCTACAAGACGACGTGAGGGTCTGGCATTGCTTTATCCAAATCGGCAGCCACTATTGAATGAACTGCGTACAGGAAAATTTACAGTTCTGGTGAGTGCGAAGCACATGTGCTTGGAGAAATGAGGTGAAGAGAATTAAAAGTTAAGGAGAAAAATGAAAAGGTACCTTTACGATGAGATACCAGGGTAAATAAAGATGGCTAGTGATTCTCGTGACTGGCTGGCTTATTTATTTATTTTTGTTTTAGCCTTCGAGAGATGCCACAGGCGCTGCCATTGCCATTTTTACGGCTCATTTGCATCTCCCACAAAACACCACTCATCAAACTACCCTCCAGGTGAATAATGAGCACTGGATATTGGATATTATGTCAGTTTTAAATTCAAACCCTTTAGAGTGACTGCTGGAGTCAGAGTAAAATTTGGCTTTGTTACGAAGACTATGAAAGAATTATGACACGCTCATACAAATGTCACTGTTATTAGGAACAATGAATTAAATGTCCTACTTATCCCTTACAGGGTGTCGTATACCAACTAGATGCTGCTTTGGAAAGTGCAGAAACCCAGAGGCATGGTTTGGTCTTCATCTATGACATGTCCGATAGCAAATATCAAAATTTTGACTACGACTTGTCACAGAAGATCTTGACATTACTCAAGGTAAGAACTCTGGTATGAGATACTACTTTTAATGCTGTGTCGCATGCAAATAATATTTCACTTCTAAAACCTACAGAATCCATCTTAATCTTGTTCAGCGGTTTGGAACAGCCGCTTCATTTATTTCGGTCACATAGTTTGGACGGGCTTGTGGTTAATTATGTATAGACCACAGGCGTACATATATATCTAAAATAGTACATACTAATCCGTTTATGTATCTTGGCATGCTTTATTCTCGTGTACAAACTTTCCTCTGTAAACGTAAATGTGGTACGTACAGTATAGCAGAGTTTCGCATTAGATGTACAAAAGTTAAAGAGCGATAAAGCCAGATAGTTATTACGTTATCAGGCAGAACGTAAAATGAATTTTTTTGATGTTAAAATGAACGTATCAGTTCCCGTTGGATAGATATAATCAATAAATTACGAATTAACGGGGTCACTTAATCGGTCTTTGATCGACCACCGAACTATCAGATATAGTCCAGGTAAAGTTGGTAATTACATGACATTATAAAAGACCTCATATATATAAAGTTCGACGTACAAAAGATCCTTATCCTTATTTTATTTTCTGGATCTAGAATCGACATTGTGTTTCATGTATCCTGTGGGTTACGTGAACGGTGGTGCAATCATTGGGCAGGAAGCCAAGTTCCACTTCCGTACTAGTATTATATTTTATATACGTCATTATCAAACTTTCTTGTATATTCCTATTTCAAAAATCTCTATTCTCCCATATCGCAAAGTTGAATTTATCATTAAAAGAATAATCTTCATGTCAAAGAATCGAGTCTTTAACTATCCTCCTCGTGCATGCATACTGTTGTGTATAAAAGCTTTTTTTTTTAACCTAGGAAGTTAAAGCTTCTTGATGGATATCCATATGATTACCCTTAGAATACGGTATTGCATTCTGTTATATAAGGGTGAGCATGAAATTTCTCATAGAGTTTTCCATCACACTGTTACCTGTTATCAGTGCCTTAAGGGATCCTCGTAGACCACGCCCCTAGCCATCGTAACGTCCAATGAGACGAGGTCACCTTGCGGATAAAAAAAATACTCGCAGGGGATGAGAGATTATTGCGCATGCTTGCCGGGCTAGCCGTCAGTGATCGTCAGGCGGCCGCAGCCGACTGGTCGTGTAATGGATGTTAAATAAGTTCGGTGTATAGCTCGCACTCGTATTGTCAACGTTCGCGAGTAGTTTTATCGCGATTACTTTATAAGTTGATCAAATAGATATGTAGCTCATAGAGAGAGAGAGAGAGAGAGTGAGCGAGGTGTTCTACGAAAATACGAAACAATAAAAAAAATATTAAAGGGACTCTATCGATTGGATGACGACTCTCTCGAGGGAGAGCTCGCTCGCGTTGTAAAATCATAAGCAGGAGTTATAAACGTTCCAAGATATTCGATAAGAATAAGCGAGAAGAAGCTGAGGCAGAAGGAAGAAGATAAAGGATCCCACGTCGACGATAAAAGGGATATCGCATCATTGCTTCATCAGGAATTCTTCCCCTGTATTTCCTGGTAAAGACGTTGAAGATAATATATAAAAAAAAAAACAGTGTCCAGTTTCTCAAGAATCAAACGAATATGAGAATCTGCGCTAGATAAACTAAAGAAAAAGTTTCTTCGAATGCAGTGACCTCACTGATATTGCGGCACTTACGCCCTCTAGCGTTATATACATCCAGGGGGTACTTTTCCTCTTCCGTCCTTTGCATTCCTGTTTCCTTCTTCTTTAACGAGAACCTACGTCATCGTTCCTTCACAACAGTAAAAGTATACGGTTTTCCTAGTGCGTGTACCACGCACAAAGATAAATCATCCCTTATACCAACCATCCTTTATATATCTGGTTTGGTATTATTAACCCTCCTCTGTATTTGATTCTCCACCCCATCGAATTACGCCTGTCTCGCAGGCACGTAAAATCCCCTTTTCATCCATATGCACCCTTACCTCACTTCTTCCATCCCTTCACCCATACAATTTTCATCCCCTAAACCTCGGAGGGTCGCACGACTAGCCCTGATGGGAAAATGGCGCAATATCAGAGTGGCACTACTGGCTACGCTTTGCTGTATATTGAAGCACTATACTGCCTCCTGATGTATTCTGTCTCTCTTTCTCTCTCATCCTCTCCCCTGTTTGTCTCTCTTTTTCTTTCTCTCTCTCTCTCTCTCTCTCTCGCTCGTTGGCCTCTCTTGTGACAATTGTAACGTGTAGTTCTATTAATGCCACGTCCATAGGAACTAAAGGTCGCGTGTTGCGTCGGGAAAGACACCTCTGACTATGTTTCATTCGTGTAACTCGTCCACCACACTGACACGATAATGGCATTATTCGTGCTAGGTTCATCTACGGATCACTCTATGACTTTTAGGTCTTCCAGTTATGTATTTTTTAACGTACGCCCCTTTTTCAATTGATTAATTCCTCTTTGAGGAATTTATTTACTTTTTTTGCCCTTATTTTCGCACGGTTCAATGTATATTCGACTACCGTCGTGTAATATACCCTGTTGCGAGACGCCCGAAGTAGGACTTGCGAAAGCGTGGGCCTTTTTCAGGCCGTACGTTAAGTCAAACGTGCGTGAGGTGCGTGGGCGCCTCCTTCGCCTGCTACCCACGCGACTTACGAATTAATTTCCGTTGGTCACGGCTATACGAAAACGAGAGCACATACTTTTTCTTTTTTCTCTCTCTTTTTTTAATTCTCTTTACTCTCCTCTTTCTCCATAGTTAATATCTCTCGTGCCTTCTTATCGATGAATAAATAATTCTACGGTATAATTTTGTACTTCAACCGTAGAAGGAAAAGTTTGAGTGTTTTCTTTCAGTGGCGGACTTTGATAATATCTCTCCTGCATGAATTACCCGGAGAATTATTATATATTTTTTTCTTGACATTTTTATTCCATCCCTCCGCCGTTATTTCTTTTTTTTTTCATTTCTATCTCTTTCTTCTTTGGTACCGTCAGGACCGGAGTGGTTCGCGAGCCAAAAAGACCCAACGAAGGTCGCTTCGAATAGCTTCGAGCGTACCGAAGAAATAGTCATTGTTATTACCACTATGGCGATCGCTATTATCATTATCATCGTGGCTGTACGTAGAATTTTAATGATGAAGCGGCTGCCGTTAAAGGCTCGTACACACTGTGACTTAATATGTCACTCACGAGTCTCGGTGTCCTCCTCCATACCCGTGGCAGTCTCCTCCTCGTGTCATTTCGTTTGGGTGACGCGTTCCATCCTGCGGGAGCTGCTCGATGGGATTCTAGGAAATTCGGAAAGCCATTGGCTTTTATATATTTCACAGTGATTTAATTAATGGACTTTCGTAAATATTATATTTAATTAATCAAACCTTCTATGATTTTAGGGTGGCTATCCAGCCAAGCTGAAGAAGGTTCTCATCGTGACGGCACCACTCTGGTTTAAGGCGCCTTTCAAAATCCTAAGACTCTTCGTCAGAGAGAAATTAAGGGATCGTGTCTTCACTGTCTCCATTCCCCAGTTGACTCTTCACATCCCACGGGAATCTCTACCACGCCGGCTGGGCGGCACCTTGGAGGTTCAGCATGAAGCCTGGCTCCTTCATTGTCTTAAGTCCATGACTAACCGCGGCGGGGGTGAACTCTGTGAGGTAGAAGCATATACTGTGGTTACTATTTTATTGTTCTTAATTATTCGAATGGGGAGTAAAGTTTTTAATTATTTTGATTAGGTTACCCCCCCGGTGGGAACGCCTCTCTCACCAACTTCGAAGAACCACACGGTACTTCAGAATCCTAACGGGACTGCTATCAGTAATCCGACCAGTCCGGTAAACGATAAGAGTAAGACTAAGAAATGTGTGGCAAATATCGGCGACATAGAGATAACGAACGGCGACATCTGGATGGGAAGCGACGAGGCCCCATCGCCGGTCCAACCTCCGTCGTCGGCCAGTTCGGGATTCAGCGACGACGACAGCCTCCATGGCGACCTGGGTTTACAGGCTGTCAGTATGGAGCAGCTTGTCGAAGCGATACACAGTCGAGGACGCGCCGGTCTTGTGGCAGAGTACACAGAGATCAGGCAGAGGCCACCCGATGGATCCTTTAACAATGCAAAGTACGTATTTAGTATTTATTTAATTTTTTGGATAATTTATTTATTTTTTCTTTTTAACAGACTGCGACCAAATCAACCGAAGAACAGATATACCGATGTCCTGTGCTATGATCATAGTAGGGTATGCCTTTCTCAGGTCGACGCAGAGCCTACTTCGGATTATATAAATGCTAACTTTGTCGATGGATATAAACAAAAAAATGCCTTCATTAGTACCCAGGGTCCTTTGCCCAAAACTTGTGGAGACTTTTGGAGAATGGTATGGGAGCAACAAACTCTAGTCGTGGTGATGACCACCAGGTAGGCATTGAATGTTAATGGTGTCAGGGGGAAATTGAAGAAATCTATGAATACATTTTTTTTTATTCAGGGTGGTAGAAAGGGGTAGAACGAAGTGTGCTCAGTATTGGGGACCTGAACCAGGCGATGAGGTTTCTGCAGGTGGATTCACTGTAACAACCCTTGAAGTAGATACCAATCCGGACTACACGATATCAATGCTCCTCCTCAAGAACGACAAGGTGGATACCCAGAGATCTTGATCTTGAGATTTTTGTTATTTGAATGAATTTTTTTATCGAGAGCATCTTTTCAATTCTTTTCAGACTGAAGAAACGAGGGAAGTTTGTCACATGCTGTATACAGCCTGGCCCGATTATGGTGTACCCCAATCAGCCGGGGCACTTTTACAATTCCTAGCTCTCGTTAGACAACAACAGAGTAAACTCCTGGCCAGTCGTGGTGACACCTGGGCAGGGCATCCACGGGGACCTCCTATAGTAGTACATTGCAGCGCGGGTATCGGCAGAACAGGTAAAGTTTAAATTTAAATTTCAATACGTTAGATTTTCTGCTGATTAGAAATTAGATAATGCTGATTCATTCTGAAATCTTGATAAGAACGATGTGTCTCTTTCAGGAACCTTCTGCACCCTGGACATCTGTATATCACGTCTAGAGGATACAGGTACTGTGGACATTCGGGGTACTGTGGAGAAGATACGTGCTCAGAGAGCCTATAGCATTCAGATGCCAGATCAGTACGTATTCTGTCATCGTGCCCTGGCAGAGTACGCGTTATCCCGGGGGATTCTGAGTCCTCAGCACCTGGCGATGCTTCCACCGACTATAGAAGAAGATTCCGACTAGATTACTAGGCGCGAAGCAGATCCCCCCTAGACTCTCGAGGAGCTAGATTCTCAAGGTGCTCTCGACACTCTGCGACAGTTTAAAAAATTTTTGAATATTTTTTATCTCATCGATTAACGAAATCGGAGTACATAATTAATGAGAGCCTCTTAGTATAACTGGCCGACGAGGATGATCTTCCAAGCTGCTAGTCCTGCGAGGAACGGCATTTCTGGGATGACCAAAGATTATAAAAAAAACCATTAGCCGGACCTTAGAAGGTTCGACGGTTGGTTTTATACTTCCAATCTCCAGTGACCTTCACTCCAAAAGGTCATGGATTAATGAGATATAACGGAGAAATGGAAAAGCTCCAGCTTCCAGTCTGACCTGCCCGTTTTACGCACCGGTAGAACCGAAATAAATTCCTTATGCACACCGTAAGCACAAAGGAATAGGACAAACAAAAAGAGAAGTAATTAATACTTAGCCAACTTACCAAGAAAGAAAGAAAGAAAGAGAGAAAGAAATAATACACTAAACAAAGATTAAAGAAACAAATAAAGGATTAATCGAAGAAGAAGAAAATTTTCTAAGTGATTCGACAGATCCGGGGGAAAGTTTAGTTGTAAAAGAAAACTACAAGAAGATAATCATGTGAACTCAGAATGGAAAGTGTCATGGCATGCCAGGGAGGAAGCCTCGATGGAAACTGTATACAATTAAATCATTAATATTTATAATCATCGTTATAGGATAATTACTAGACTCTCCGAAAGAAAGTAATTAACCCATTTCCGTGATAACCTTCAATGCGCGTTAACGTCCGTTTATCGGACACCTTTACAATATTATTATTATTATTATCATCATCATCATGATCATAATCATTATCATTATCATCATCATCATTAACTACCATTAATTATTAATGTCATTATTGTTAACTAGCACACTTTTACCGTCGCGACTTTATACGGATTTTATTATCGAACCAAAACCACAACGCAATTATTATTGTTAGATATCCTTCAATTCGAATTATATCTATCCTCGCCTCTCTTTTTTTACACATATATATTTTAATTAAATATTTATTATTCAGCCTCGAATCGGAACTTTCTGTTTCATCGGATCATTTTATCGTAAAAACTAATTTTGTAATGAATTGTGCCTACTCGTTTGCGCCGATTGAGCTCGTACTTTTGCTTGATCTTTTTTTTTCTTGTCCTCCATGATGTTCGTCCACCAATTTTACTCTCGCCCTTCCTCCATACCGCGATTTATCATTAATCTACTGCAAGACATCAGTATTCTTCGCTTTCGTGCAGAACGGAAAGACGCGCGCCTTTCTGGTAGAACGAAAATATGAAATAAACGAAATGAAGAAGACGAAACGAAGCATCTTCGTCAAGTCGATGGAAAGGGAGAGAGAGAAAAAAAAGTAATGTGTGCATCCACCATGACTGTGAAACCTTGTGAACACTATCATATTGTGAATCGATCATCGTTGACGTATCGATGATTGAGACGGGCGAATGTGCTGAACTTGATGAATCATCTCATTGGCTATTCTTTTAGATTATCTTTTTTTCATTGTAATATCAATTTTATATACACCTGGCAATGTACGTTTGGGGATTGGCTGATATCTTCCTGAAGGAGGAGATGAGTGGTGGCCACCAGATTTCACTGCACGGCGTTGCGATGCACTCTTAGGTCGCTTAGAATTTGATAAATTTGAAAAATCGCTATATTTCTATTTTCCTGAGTACATTTAGAGAGATATCGGATACCATCAATCTATACATCTTTTTTATCATAGAGAGAGAAACAGAGAGAGAGAGAGAGAGAGAATGAAAAGAATTAAAAGAAAATAATCGATTACAGTGACAAATTGGAATGTATTGTGTAACGGATACTGAGCTGGATGTAGAAGGATGATCTGCCTTTTGAAATGCATTAAAATCTATTTCAGGATAACGAAATATTAAATATTTCTGAAGGAGAGAGAAAAAGAGAGTCACATCTCTTATGTTTGAGATTGAAGAAAAAAAAAAACAGTTTCGCCAACCGGTCGATTAATTAATTTCACGGTGACGATTCCCATTGTGAAAAATTTTGTAATCGATTATAACTAATTGGTGGAATCAACATCTTTGTAATGTATTCTTTCATTACTGCAAGACCAATCATATTCGAAGTCTTGCTTAGGCTTGGCCGGCGGAGCGAATTTGTTTTTTATTTTTTTTTTTTTTTTAATTCGTTGACACTGCTAATCTCCAAGCAACAGTTAGATTTTAATATTTAAGGAAGAAGATGAGAACGAAATAACTTACCAAGTAATACATGTATGTATAGTTGCATCTTTGATGCAACAAACATGAATGTCGCCTCCCTCGTCCATCAACCTGCACTCAAAACAATTGACCGATCTTGAATATCAAAGAATGTAGCGCAATGTATTCCATGGGACTGTCCGTTTTTTTAGTTATTTATCTTTATTGAACTCGAAAAAAGATCAAGAAAATATATACATACGATACGCAGGATACTGGTTACTTGAGAGAGTGATACAAATGATCTTCGAAAATCTTTAGAAAAGAATATTTTCAAATTCGTACGTTACTATACTGCAAGTGTCAATGAGCAGACTATGAAAAAGAGAAATAAAACAAGATAAATCTAGAGAATAATAAAAAATTAAACAGAGATGAAAAAAGAGAAAACAGATGATATTCATTATATTAACTGGCAAGATATATCGTGTGATGATGATGTATCATGGGAAACAAAAAAAAACTGTATATACCAAGGCCTCGAATTACTACCGCACGCTGTATCTAATATTAATTTAATATATTGCAGAAATAAATAATATGATTATTGTCTCGTGTACGTGATTGCCAGCTGTGAACCAGCCTCGTGCCATTATTCAAATGATATATAAAAAAGAAACAAAGAGACAAATAGAATCTGTTATTCGCGTCCCTCTCCGCCGTTCAAAATGAAAATTATTGGAAACACTATTTACCGTCTCGTAAAACGACGTTAAGATTTTCTTAATTGAATATTCTCTTCTTGCGGATGAAACTTATTTCAATAAAACTTTTGAAAAATTCGTGTAACTTTGACATACCTTCTGCATCCATTTTTCAGAGCAGCGTAGAGATAAGTGAATTATTTGGCTGTACCTCTACCGAATTATGTGACATTTAGCTTGGCAATTTTCTTTCTGCAAATAATTTTTTGCAGAATCATAAATAGAGAATGGAGAAAAAATAAATAAGTGTATAAAAATCTGGTCGGAATTTTACGTGACGTGAGGTTCAGATCGCTGTCTTGCAGACGCGTCTTTTTGTATGTGAATGTTTAAGAACCAGTGTACATATTCGAAATAAAGTATAATTGAAACGTGTGATTGCATATTATTTTATAGATTTAATGTCCTTTTCAATACTTCTTGTACGCTTTCTTTTGAACAACAATGACTGTCATGGCTCCCGGTAAGATATTAGTTTTGGTTCAGTTCCGCGTTTCAATATTTACAATTTTTTGAATTGTGCAAACGACCGATGCGCCGATCAGCTGTGTTCAATGGTAAGAAATGTCAGCTGTCAGTATTCTTTATTATTGTTTTATTTATTATTCTCAAGAAGATTTTTTGTATTTCTTTTGTTAGACATTGTAGGGGGATAATTACGTGAGATTGCACTTGTGATTAAAAATCATGTTGCTTACTCTGAGAGTTGACCAGAAGAAACATCTATTGTTTCTAGCTGACCAAACACCTCAAGGTACAAGAATTGTTTAATTTTTTATTGATTTTACTTTTCGATTGCTTTTTTAATGATTGTCTTTCTTTTGTAGTGTTACAGGATTTCTGTAAATTGGCACTTGATTACCTGCAGAAGGGACCTAATTTCAAGCATTACAGTGCTGCTGGCCGTATGTGTTTTATGTGATACAATTTAATGTTTTAAAAACAGTTTGGAATACTTCTCATTTTTACTATAATTCTAGAAAAACTGGAAGTAGAGCCCGATGCTATTAAGAATACTGTTGAGGCTCTTGTGAATTTAATAATTGAGAGCTGCAAATACAAGGTGTTTATAGAACATATATTTTTCAAAACTTGTTAATGCTCTTAGGTTTTCTACAGAATTCATAAATCTTTATAATATTCTAGCTGAGTGACAAGGATTTTCGTGACTCTATTGTGGCACTTGGTTTTACGGACGAGAAGGAAACTTTATTGAAAAAATTATACGAAGTAAAGAAGTCAGAGGTATTAGATGCACTTACAAATATTGGTATAAAGTTACCACAATATCAGAATATGGAATGGAGATTCGATGTTCAAGTAAGTATAAATTATGTATCATTGATAATGATGAGATTAGTTTTCTAGAAATTCAAAAATTTCTAGATTGCCTCGAGATCACTTTTAAGTCAAGTAACACCTTTAATAACTTTGGATTTCATGCTGAAAAATACGGAAACCCCCGATGAAATCGAGCACGTCCTACTACAAACTGATCCTACAAATTTACTTCACCTTGCACATGAATTAGAAATGGCTGTGCAGGAAGGACGTAGTCAGCACATACGTAGAATCGCAAGAACTATAAAATAACTTTGTGTGTCATTCTGTACATCTGTCAGCAAACATAATTCCAAATGTAACGTGTATGATCTAGTACAAAACTGGATCTTAAATTAATTAAATAAATAAGATTTACGCTTTATACCGTCATATGCAGAATACCATTAAATGGATTATATTAAAGTATAACTGACATATGAATCTAGATCAAGAAGTGCATTTAGAGCTACCTTATATTAAACGATATATAGGGTAGAGATATTTGAAACAGATGAATCCAATACCTTTTTTTCATATACAAGTCTCACTGAGCTTCCGAAGAAATATACATGCTATGCTGGTCGATGCTCAAGTGTCTCGATACACCTTGTAGATCTAAAATGTTAAAAGCGCCACATACTCTAGATATTACAGATTAGAATATTTTAATAAATGGCTTCTTCATATGCCTATTTAAGAAAGGGAGAGTCCAGGAATCTTGTGCTGACTCCCATCACTTTCAGCGCTGTAAATAATTAAATGTCTCTCGAATCGAAACCACATCCATCTTTTTAGAAAAAGTGAACCCTATAAGTGTTAAAGAGTGTATAAGTAAGTATCAAATATTACAACAGATAATTAAAAAATTTCATTTCACAAAGAACCATGGTACACGATCGGAAGGAATATGTATATGTTCACAGGCTATGGAGACGGCCAAGGAATTAATCTCCAAAAATTTTAATAACAGTCATATAGCTAGCAATGAATACTCATCCACAGTCACCGTAGCCACTATAATCTCAGAAGCACTGATTACGATAGGACCACAGGCAGCAAGACAGTGGATGCGTTACAATAATCAAACAGTTGTTGATAAAGTTCCACCTGAGATGATACACTTGATAGATTCACATTGGTAAATTAAATTAATTATATCAATTTTATATCCTTAATTACTATTATTCTAATCATTGTATTTTATTACATGTTTCAGGTACCAATACCCGCCAATGGATCCTTTATGGCACAAGATTTTGGGACTAGTAATGATTGTCATTGGGATATTAGGATGGTGCGGAAATGGGGTTGTTGTCTACGTATTTTTGATGACACCATCCCTCAGGACACCGAGTAATCTTCTCGTCGTTAATCTGGCCTTCTCGGATTTCCTAATGATGATAATCATGTCACCACCCATGGTCGTCAATTGCTATTATGAGACTTGGGTTCTAGGTAATCAATGTTTTGCAATGTTACATAAAAGCTATGGCTGTTTTCATTATTCCCATATTTCATCCAGGACCTCTTATGTGTGACATCTACGCGATGGTTGGTTCCTTATGTGGCGGTGCATCAATATGGACAATGACTGCTATTTCGCTGGACAGATACAACGTAATCGTCAAGGTAAATTTTCGGTAATCATTTACGTTTTTTTAATTAATAATCAGTTCTATTATGACAAATATTTATTTAGGGAATGTCTGGAACGCCCTTGACCATTAAACGAGCTTTGCTTCAAATTCTATTAATATGGTCATTCGCTTTGGTTTGGACAATTTTACCAATGGTAGGATGGAACAGGTAAGAAACTAAAATAATATCCTAATCACTATAATGAGCTTTCTATTCTTTAATCTTTTCTATTAGATACGTTCCTGAAGGTAATATGACGTCCTGCGGTACGGATTATCTTAACAAGAGTTGGGTTTCTAGATCTTATATTCTGGTTTACTCCATTTTTGTATATTACACACCACTATTTACCATAATTTACAGCTACTACTTTATTGTTTCGGTAATACGAATTAAAAACTCCTTAAGTTAATGTAGTAGAAGGTTAATTTAGTAATAACCTTGTGTAATTTATTTATTGGCATAAACAGACTGTTGCTGCTCATGAGAGAGGAATGAGAGAGCAGGCAAAGAAAATGAACGTGGCGTCATTACGCTCAGGGGATAATCAAGCAGCTAGTGCAGAAGCAAAGTTAGCTAAGGTGATTCTAATATTTAATTAATATAACTATCAGCTCAAATAAATTTTTATCATTCTAGGTGGCTCTAACTACAATTTCTCTTTGGTTCATGGCTTGGACGCCATACTTAGTTATCAATTACATGGGAATATTCAATGGCCAAATTAGTCCATTATTCACAATATGGGGTTCACTGTTCGCTAAAACAAATGCTACATACAATCCAATTGTATATGGTATCAGGTAAAACAATTGTTCTCCCTACGTGAAAAATATTCTTTGTCTAATAAACTCATATTACAAAATGTTATACCACAGCCACCCAAAATACAGAGCAGCATTGAAGGAAAAGATCCCATTTTTAGTATGTGGTTCAACCAATGAATCTGCAGCTGCCTCCACGACTGCAGCTACAGCAAATGCTGATACAGCTTCGACGGGTACAGCAGATGGAAAAGCTTAGACAGTTCATCTTACTGTTGAACCATAAGATGAGATGCAACGCAATAATTTCAAGCATAATTCTCCACGACACCGATAACACCTAAAGAAACCTACAAGTAATCATAGCCGCATTAGTAATAACTTAATATAAATACATATTAATAAGGTCATTAAATATATTCATGAGTATGAATTAAAATCACCGTGCTCATTGAATACTTTCTAGGAGAAGCTTGTATGTAGCCTCCTAGTGTGAAATAAAGTCAATAAAATAGGCAGGGTGACTTGCTTGCATGGTGTATTAAGACTTACAAAATAAAACACAGTTAGACGTAATCGCCAGGTTAGAACGACGATATGACGTTTTTGTCGCTCTTATAGCGAAACATTTAAGAACCGTTCGAGGACCTCATATCATGGACGAATGATCAACGTGCGAATATGTTCTATCGTTCAATTGTAAACGATTCGAATTGTGGTGAAAATCGAATCATAAAATCAAGGATAGACAAACTCTACTCAGTCGATCATTAGAACTATACGTGAGGCGCAGTTGCGTTTTGTCACTCTCTTGTAATTAATCCCCGCCATCCTGCTTCCCATAAGCAAATTGACGCGATGTTTTAATCTTTGTTCTTGGAAACGACCTAGATCAATTGTATTCACGTCGCTAAATAGTTATTATAACTATATCTTCCTCATTGATTGTTCTCATAAGATTTTGATATATACAGTCTGATGGACTTTAAGTATTCCAATAGGAAGTATGAAGAACAACTTTTATAGATATTTTTTTATCTCAGACATTATGATTACTGTCCTCCAGGTCGATTCCATGCGAAATTCCGTTAGCGTTGCCTGATTTTTAGTTCTCTTGTTCCTGTTATTTGTTTAAAACTTTATGACTGTTTAAGCTGCAGATTTTTCGCTGTCGCTGAGCGTCGCTGTGCCGGATACCGTTGAGGTAGCGTCGACAGCTGGAGCCGACTCATTGGCACAAGCCAGAGATGGGAATCTTTGGAAGAGAGCTGCACGATATTTCGGATGGCTAAAACATAATTGATCATGCATTAAAAAGATGTGATAATTGTAAAAATGTCTGGGATCGTTAGAAAGGATTTACCTGATGCCATAGACAATGGGATTGTATACGGCGTTGGCCTTGGCGAAGAGCGATCCCCAGATTGTGAAGAGTGGAGTGATCTTGGCTGACTCAAAGACACCAGCATAGTTGATCACCAGGTATGGGGTCCATGCCATAAACCATAGAGAGATGGTCATCAGGGCTACCTGTGAAATTTGATTAAAATAAAAATTTATTATGTATTTATAAATTATTTCCATTTTTCAAGTTTTACCTTAGCCAGCTTGCATTCAGCACTGGCGTTTTGGTTCTCAGATGATCTGAGGGAGGCGACATTCATCTTCTTGGCCTGCTCCCTCATGTTCTTCTCGTGAGCTGAAACAGCCTGAATGATGAAGAAATAACTGTAGATGATGAGGAACAGAGGCAGATAGTAGACGAAGACACTGTACACCAAGATGTAAGATCGCGAGAACCAGTCCTTGCTGAGGTAGTCAGTACCACAGGCAGTCATATTACCTTCAGGTACATATCTAAAGGGGATATATAGATATATGTGTGTGTGTATTTCGAAGCGTAATCAATTTTTTTAAATTAAAAACACCCAATCTTACCGGTTCCATCCAATTACCGGAGCAACGGTCCAGATAACAGAGAATAACCAGATTGCCAGGATCCTGAGGAGTGCTCCGTTGATGGTCAACGGTTTGCCGGCCAACCCTTTGACGATCACGTTGTATCTGTCGAAAGCGATCATTGTCATTGTCCAGATGGAAGTGGATCCATACAGAGACCCCAGCATTGCGTATATTTCGCACATCAGTGGACCGAACACCCAAGTTTCGTAGTAGCAGTTAATTACCTGGATAATATAAAAGTAAACTTGTCAAAATATATTTCTCTAGGTCACATGTTTCGAGTAATAGATCATTTTTATTATATCAGGTGACACCGTACCATGGGTGGCGCCATGCAGAACATCATGAGAAAGTCCGAGAAGGCAAGATTGATCACGAGGAGGTTGCTAGGGGTCCTGAGGTTTTTAGTCGTGCTGAAGATGTAGACAACCATACCATTGCCGATAACGGAGACCACACCCAGGCATCCGATCACGAAGCCAAGGATCGTGTGCCATAGGGGATTCATCGGTGGGAATTGATACCAGTGAGCATCAACCAAGTGGAGCATTTCCGGGGGTACTTTATCCACCACCGTTTGGTTTCCAAAACCGCCACCCTGGGCAGTCCAGGTATATGCAGAGTAACTTGGTCCCGACATCACAGACATGCTTGACTGTAAGAAAGCAACAAAAAATATGAGAAAAATTTTTTTTTCAAGTTAATGACTATTTTCTTACATTTTTGTAGACCAAAATTATCGTGTCGTACATGACACTTTTTCGAATACGATACAAATAATATTCCTCATGTGACACTTGATTTCTTATCACAATCCAAGTGTATGGTTTCTCACCTTATTTAAAAAATTATTTACTTGGAGAAAATCGTCCAGGAACGAACTAGTCCAAGTGTACGGTTACGGGAAAGGGTGGCCACCGCGGGTTATCAAATTTTGCAGAGGATTAGGAAGAAAGAGAAAGAGATGGCGTCCGGAGCTATTTGGTCCACTGCAGGATGCGGCTCGAGTTGTCGTCCGAGTGTTCCGTTTAAATATGCACCGATCTCTCAAGTTGTAGGCCCCATTTGTACTCCTGCCTACTGTGTGCTCTATATACCTAACGTGTGTCTAAGTCTCCAAACAGTCTTAAGACGGTGCTTATTAAGTTACGACGGATTGAGGAATACCCTGGGAGTCCTGCACTCTTATAGACAGAAACCCTACGTGGGCATAACAAGAGTAATTATTTTAAATAGTGACAGAAGTTCCTTATAATATTTACAAACTCTTCCTCTATCTCGATATGCTTATTTTTTGGATGATTTTATCAAAATACCAGATCTTTTTGTATAACATTTTTTAAAGGGATATTGGTAAAGAGGGTCACCTTACGCGCATTTTATTTTTTAAACAAAATATATGGCTTTTCAAACTCCTCCAGAAATTATAATGCTGGTTCCATGCATATCTTTTATGCCCAATGTGCCCAGTAGCTATTAGACAGAACGTCCCGTAAGACTGCATAAGACTGGCAGCTTTCTTTACTAGTGTCTATTCAAGGGCAAGGTGATGAGAAGTGTGTAAGAAAATGCTGTCATAGATATTTATTAATTTCTTGTATAATGTATCTTATATGATTTTTGTAATTCTTTTCTTAATATTGATGTATAATTCCTAATCAACTAGCATGAAGTTCTGTTTTATTATTTGAATCTCAATAATGCATAACAATGGTGGTATTGATGACCTTGTGGATTCCTTTTAAAAATGTCGGTTAATTCATTTAAAACATATGATACCCTAACCTACAGCAGGCAGTGAAGAAGGTATCTTTAAATTTGTAAGAACCATAGTAAATGATAATAGTTAGTAAGTTGTGTTGCTGAAATTGTGAACAGAAATGGAAGAGGTAGATGAGATAGTTAATGAGAATGCAGAATTTCTTGAAGAAAGCGACGAGGACGGTGGTGTCACAGCGCAGAGCGTTTTGCAAGATATTGAGAATGCTTGGTTGAACGAGAAATTTGCACCAGAAATTTTGCCTCATCAATCAGATGCTGTGGAATGTATGCTGCAGCAAATATCTCACATGGAAGATAACGTGAAAAGTCTGGGAAAGGGCTCGATGAAATCCTTAATTCATCAGATGGAAATTAATAGGATACGCTTTATAATATCTAGCTATTTGAGATGCCGCCTGGAGAAGATTGAGCAGTATGCAATGCATATCCTAACAGAAGAAGCTCAGCGTGATCGTGGATATGGGTACTTGTCATCTGAGGAATTGCGTTTCGCTAGAGATTATTTAAATAGTATAGAACTATTGTTCAGAACCTTGGCACTGCAACACATGCCCAATGTTTTACAAAAATTTGAAATTGAAAAAATGACAGTCAAGCCAAATCTGCATGCTCATGTATTTCTCAGGGCTAACAAAAGGATAACAGGGATCATAGTGCCAGGAACAGTTGACGAGGAAGTGGACTTTGAAGAAGGTTCGCAACACATTGTGCAATACAGCGCAGTAGCTGATCTGGTGAAAAATGGTGACATTCAATTAATTTAATCGATTCTTAATGTTTCATAATTTAGGATTAAAATATTTCATCATAGTAAAATATAAAACCCAGGACATTTGAGTGAATAATTTTTTATTGAATATTTGTTCTATGAGATAGTTTGTACATGTTACGTCGCGACCGCGACAATGACCGCAATGTGTGAGCTTAGACCTTAGTGAAAATATAATTTCCTTATGTAAAAGAGAGGCTTATGCTCTGCGCATCTCACATTGACCTGTTCTCTGAGAAATGTCACATCTTCTTACCGAAAGATAAAATAATTATATATAAAAATATCTGTGTAACTTGTAACTCACAAGTTATACAGTTTGAGGCAATTTTTGTTCAATGACTTCAATAAAATACATTAAGTAAATACGCCATTCGGTGCTTTACATAAGTATGAAACAATTACAATATGATCACTGCCATGTACAGATACAAAAAAGTGTGTAGACACGTTCACTTCTTTGGTTACTGTAATACTTAAACACTCTTGGCATCTTATACTATACATCTATCACAAAAGTTAAGTATACACATATGCAATTCGATGAGTAATAAACGTTAATGCTATATTGGTTCTGGTTTTCGGACGCGTATCATTAAAGTATATTAAGTTTTATCAGCTTTAAAATAATTCATCTAAATAACTCTTACTATTTGTTTAAAGTACAATGTACTGTGAATGTTTATATAAAATTGCTTTGGAGTACTGCACCACCTGAAGATAATACTTGTATAGAAATTAAATTGAGTGGTAAACTTCAATTGCTGCAATACTTGTGTATAACACTGCATAGAGAAAAAAAAGCGTAAATTTAAGTACATACTCATGCGTTTCAAGTTTAAGTTTGATATTGTCATTACAATTGAATTTGTATAGTAAAAAAAACCGCGTAAATATTCATAGTTTACGTCAAACTGCAATTGTTTCCTTCAGAATTTTAAAAACAACTGTTAAGTACGCACGAGCTTAAGGACGCTTATCAGCGGAATATTAGAAAGTTTTGATAAATATATTCTGTATAATATAAAATTAAACAAGATAATAAGTGCTAGCATCAGCCCGACGTAGAAACGTTCCCTCAGTACAATTATTATTGACCATTCATGGCTATGAACATTATATCACTCATCAATTAACAAGAATGCTGATCTCCCGTAAATTATCGATTATTGATAGCACCGATATCTTAAGCTTAATTGTACAACTTTCAAACTCGAACGATATTGTCTATTGGATTTTTAATATTTACGAGTTTGAAGTCCACATTCTAGCATTTCATAAGGATTCATTGAAGTGTCTCCTGTATACCGATATTGCCATTACTTCGATGAACAGCAACTACTTCCTCGTGGAAATTTTCGAAGCTCTGTTAAATAAGGAGGAATAAATAATGAATTATATAATTCTGAAAGGCTACGTAGGAAAAGGAAAAAAAAAATTATTTTAAGACAATACCTCTTTGGCAATTCTCTTTAATTGCTCTGTCATAACTTTTCCCGTCTCGCGGACCATCTTCGAGAAGTACCCATTCTCGTCCTGAAGTAACTTATGAGGATGATCAAATTCCACAGCTTCACCTTGATCCATAACTAGCACTTTATCACTGTCCATGATAGTGTTAAGTCTGTGGGCAACGGTAAGGACTGTACAGTTTTTGAACTTTCTCCTGATAGTAGTTTGAATGAGAGCGTCGGTGGCGGGGTCGACGTTAGCTGTCGCTTCATCAAGGACCAGGACTTTATTTTTCCGCACTATAGCACGAGCAAGACATAGTAGCTGGCGCTGTCCAGCACTGAAGTTGCTGCCACCCTGATTAACTAGGTGATCCAAGGATGGAACAGAATTTTTTAACTCAACTTCCTCCAGCGCATCCCAAAGCGCAGCATCCTCAAATTTATGGAAAGGATCCAAATTGTCTCTCAAAGTAGCAGAGAAGAGCACTGGCTCTTGCGGAATGATTGAGATGTTGCTGCGCAGATCGTGTAATCCAATTTTCTTTATGTTCACTTCGTCCAGGTAGATATCACCGTCCAATTTGGCTAGATGGAACAAGGCCGAGATCAACGAGGACTTCCCAGCTCCAGTTCTACCAACTACACCAACTTTCATCCCCGGCCTGATATGCAGATTGAGATCCTTCAGTACAGGAGCATCGGCGTCCGAGTAACGTAGATATAGGTGGTCGAATTTAAGTTGACCCTTGGAAGGCCAGGTCGCCGGTGGCTTGTGCGTAGGATTACTTTCAAACGGACCTTCCTTTTCCAATTTGGTAAACTGCAGGATCCTCTCGACACTTGTCATTTGATTCACCATCTCAGAACTCTGTCTCATACCATGCTGTAGCATACCACACAATATAAGAACCTGGGTAATTGCCAGACCGACGTTCCCGGCGAAGGTATCTCCGGTATCTAGTAAGATGAAGCTATATGTCACGACGGCAACGAAGACGATCGACACGACATCCAGCCAGAAGCCAAAGGCTACACCCGAAGCTGTTACTAAGAAGGTAGCACCAGTATGAACATCCTGGAATCCATCAAAATCCTTGCACACCATTTCCTGAACTCTGCATGCTCTGATCGTTGCTAAACCTGACATGGAAGAGTTCACGTGAGAGAAGACAGGACTCTTTGTTACACCTTCCAGTCTTTTGATATTCCAAGCTGTAGCCATATATACAGTTCGGATCTTCCAATAGAAAAATCCCATAACGAATATTGGGAATATCGCCCACCAATTAATTATCATCACTTGGAGCAAAATCCCTGTCATTACGGCAAACACCTGTATGGATTCTATTATTGTCGGCGGTAGAATTTCATCCACTGCTCCTATGTCCTTTGAAAATCTATTAAGTATACGGCCAGACGATTGTGAATTAAAAAATTGCATAGGCGCTTTCAATATTGACGAAAACATTATGTCGTGTAGATTTCTACTCGCGTTCATGCATATCCTGTAGAAGAAGACATTTCTCAAGGTAGTGCCAACGAAACTTAGAGCAACAAACGCTCCGTAGATCCATAATGCAGTGCTTCTATCCATATAAGAAATCTCAATAGGTAGCTTGGTCTAATGAAAAAAAAAAAAAAAATAATGAAATTAATTAGCAATATCTAACAAATTTCCAATGAATTGTCATTCATATTATTAATCGAAGTACGTACTGAATTGTTACTTTGGAGTTTTTCTGGCAGTAGTAAATCTTCCGAGGCATCATTAAATATTGTAGTTAATTCATCAGGCCACTCTGTGGTAACATTTTCGAGATTGTTCAACGATTTTGTAAAATTAAAACTTTTCTCAGTGATATTTTTCGCAAAAGGAGAAATTGTACTAATAATATCCAAAGTGTCGTTATTAAACAGATCACTTTCATTATTATCTCTTGATAAGATTGACGGTATTACTGTTGTAGAATTAAGTGAGAATTCATTTAAATTATTTAAGAATTCTGTATTGTGCATTAATTTGAGCTCCTCTTGTTTTGTCCTACAAATAGATATTTATCATACATTTCGTAATTAAATAGTATCAAATGATTAAATTCAATTGAAGTAAGTTATATACAATTTACTTACCAATACGCTACCCAATAATCAGATCCGCTGCTACCAATCTGCCCGAGTGCGAGGAACATAATGAATAGCATCACAGCGAAAATCGAAGCTCCAGCTCTGATATATTTCCAATAAACAGATTTGGATATTTCACCCTTGGCCATCAGCTCTTCGGTTTCCTGAGGCTCTTCCTCGTCCTCCTCGTCATCCACAGCTGAGGCGTAGGAAACTTCGGATACTAAGCGTTTACGAAGAGAAACTTCACTTGGTTTCTCGTTTTGATCTTCAGTAGTGATAAGTTTAGCAATGTTCACACTGCTCTTTTGTAATTCTTCGAACGTACCTTGATTTTCAATCTGGCCCTATACAATGAGAAAAGCCAATTAAAATACTATACAATTACATGATCTACTATTCATTCCTATTTTTTATTTACAAATGCACATACGTTATTTAGTATGACAATCAAGTCTGCATCCTTTAAGTACTGAACCTGATGCGTAACTAATATTCTGGTCTTGCTATGTAAGTATCCATTAATGCATTTATCAAATAGATGCTTTCCCACATGTGTATCAACAGCGGAGAGTGGATCATCCAGCAAATAAATATCAGCATCCCTGTACACAGCTCTGTAATGATAAAACAAACTATAAGCACAAGACGTTACGTAGATACTGATAACATGATGAGGTTTTAACTTATAGATTACATTCTTTAACAAATACCCAACACTTGTTAGATGATCATGAATTATAGTTATCTATGACATTGAATTACAATCTCGCGATTCCAGGCCACTTCTCCTTGGACCTGTTTATATGTTATCCTGCTATATAAGTCGAAAATGGAGTTTGATCGACATCACTCAATTTTGTGTTGCATTCAAAGTTCAATAAATTAAATAAATTTTTGTTGCTCAAATTTATTTTTGTTTGTTTGACAAACGACTGAAGAGCATTAATGTGGGAAGACCAATTTTTTAAATTCTCTCCCCAAGAATCCTGAAGAAGGCTCAAAAATGCGAGAAAACTGTATCATCTAGAGCGACAATCTTGTAGATTAGCAATCGAACTGGTTGCAATTTATTATGTAAAGAATTAATATTATAGAATGCCGACCAATTTTTACTGTTACTCATTCTATTTCTAGTCCGTGTATGAATGTCAATGCTGATCTCACGGGCATGATCAAGTGGTGAATTGTTGAGTAACCTCGCAGGACCATATTTTATATGATTGAATAAATTTAAAAAAAGGAACCTCTGATTGTACCTGGCTAAATTAATTCGAGCACGTTGTCCACCGCTTAGAGAACTACCTCGATCTCCTACGAACGTTTTATCGCCCTGAGGGAACTGTTCAAAGTCTTTGACAAGAGCACAAGCTTCTGTTACTCTTTTATATTTCTCTTTGTCGTATGGTAAGCCGAAGAGGATGTTATTCCTCACCGTGCCTAAAAATAGCCATGATTCCTGACTGGCATATGAAACAATACCTCCTGCAATAACCTTTCCTTGGGATGGTTGTAGTTCCCCAAGTACCAATTGAAGGAAAGAACTCTGCGACCGAATAAAAAATTAATAAGACATATTTTTAATTGCTTTATACATATGCAGATACTATTTTCACAATATTTTTTTCTTCATTTATTTTCAAGTCCTTCTTGCATATTTACCTTGCCAGATCCAACTGGTCCCACGATGGCACAAAGTTTTCCCGGTGAGATTTTTAAGTTTACTTTGTGAAGGGTATTTGAGATCGATTTTTCCGTCCAGGAAGCCGTGACATCCTTCACTATGACTCCGACTTTTTCATTGGAAGGTTGTGATGTTAATGAAGGAACATTTTCATCCAACATTAAAAAATTCTTCAAACAAAGTATCAGAGATTCTTATTAATTTAATAGAAGAGTCTTATTTGTTTAGGACGCTACTATAAATTTAGTCGATAATTGCTACTATGGTATGTCATCAATATTACAAGACACAATAACCAGCTATACAGTATTACTAAAAGTCTTGTTTACAGAGTTGTAAATACAGTGTGAATCAATTTTAGTATTTGCCCACTTGATGTGTTAATAATAAATTTCGAAGTCTTTTGCCTATACCATCCCAAGAAGAAAGAAGTCACTCAATTTGAGTAAGCAGATTTATATACACTTTGTATAACTTAAGATATTGTAAAGAACATATTATATGACATGAGTACACATCAATGCTTTGACTACGGATGTTTCAAAATAATTTATTAAACAGTCAAGCTTGTTATCATTAACAAGTTATAAATATGGCAGTAAGAGATTCTTCTCTATTTTTTGTAGGATTGATTTCGCTAAAAGTCCATTAGAATCAATTGAAAGAAATAG
This sequence comes from Calameuta pallipes, assembly GCA_030142375.1. Lineage (NCBI taxonomy): Eukaryota > Metazoa > Arthropoda > Insecta > Hymenoptera > Cephidae > Calameuta > Calameuta pallipes. The sequence goes on from JARQSW010000360.1 coordinate 234,837, forward strand.
TGTTCCAGAAATTAACTCAGTGACGCACGAGTCACTGAAGTGTGTTTCATACAACTCTAATAAATTGGTGTGTAGATAAGTAAAACTTACTTGTAATCGCTTGATAGAAACTAAGGCTTCGGCGCTTGATGATACTGCTATAGGATAAAAAATAGCCATAGTTCCTTGAAGAGTGTTGTAGTATTTTGCAATTGAAAAGACCTTATCAGCTGATATAACGTTATCCATTAGAACGTATGTCATTAGGGTAAAAAAAAGTGTACTACGTTCCGTGAACACAAAAGTTGCGAGATTGAAACCCTTTAAGTAAGAATTCAAAGTAAGAATCTTGACTTCATATCTGGAATAGAAAAATAAGATACGTCAAAATTATAAACAATTGGAGTGAACTCAAAAAAAAATATTTGTGTGCCTCCATTAAGAATTTCTATGCTAATTATAATCAGCTTGGTATACTTAAACCTGATTCATATAATGTTATTTTTTAGTCAATAAAATTCTACTCATATTAAAATTACAATGTTATCTAACACCTTTCAGCTTTAACTGCATATGAAATTTAGAGCATCCCAAAGGTCCAACAAAGGCCAAGTGCAAATTAATATCTATAACATGACATATGGTTTCAAATGGATTCTGTGGTTATCATAGTCATATCATGACACACAACTAATAATTAATGCAATTTTCTAGATCAATGAACGTATCAATACCTACATTCTAGCCATTGACACAAGCTTCTCAAAAGGTTTCTCCCAGGTGTACATTTTAATAACCTGAATTCCACCAATAATTTCACTCATTAGCCGGACTCTTTCATCTGTTCTGAGAGCAATTTTTAATCGAAGCTTTGAGGTCCACTTGCTCATATAGCCTATAGAAAAATTGTATTATTATAAGGTGATAGTTATGTTAATAGCATAGAAAAAGATACAGGTAGAGAATACCAATAAAATCAACAGCAATAATGGGGACATGTATTATTATAAAAATTAAGCGACACAATGCTGACCTTGTACTGGAATTGTTTGACAAGTAATCAAAACTAATCCGGCCAGGGCAGCAATACCCACACTTCTCCATATAAAATAGCCAATTAATATTGCTTGAATTGGCATTATCCAAATATAATGAAGATACATGAAGAGATTATCGAACCTAGCTACGTCATTTGATAACAAATTTATTACTTGTCCTCCAGCTGTTCTACCAGCTGCCGATGCTGATAGACGTAGAATCTAAATAAACACAAAGTAGTAATGTAATTTAAATATTACGTGGGTCTAAATAATGCTTATTATTTGTATTTAATATCAATCAAAATCTGATATCACTCACTTTTCTATAAATTAATGAAGAACACGCCACACGAACTCTCATACCGATTAATAATTGTCCCATATTACAATGGTGAGTCACAAAGGCATATATTATTGCCAGTACTATGACAATAGTGGCATAAATGTATGCTTCTTGGGAGGTAGACTTTGACCGAGGATCAAAATGTAGAATTAAAAGACTCAAAACATAAGGCTGTAGTACGCTGCAATTAATATGATTGATTATTGTATTGAGTGGTGTTTGAAGATAACAATATAGGATGACAGTTATAAGAAACTTAGAGTAATTAGTACCTTAGTACACAAGATAAAAATAAAATCCATCCTCCAAAGTACATGTATGACCAAAAAAAAGTCTTGATAAGTGCATTGAGTAGTTTTGGTTTCCGCTTTTTCTCTTCTGCATTTCTCAGCTCTTCAAACCAATTTCTGTGATAAGGTGAATCAAATTTCATTTCTGTTTGATATAGTATCACGATATAAGATACTGTGTTACATTAGTACTAACCGTTCTAATTTATTTCCAAGACGTTGGCTGTGGTCCCTTGGTAGTGTATTGTAAAGATTTTTCACTTCCAAATCATGATTTCTTCCATAAGAAAAGAGAGGCTTCAACCACCTTATATGAGAACATAACCAAATTTATGATTGAACAATTATTACTTGTAAACAATTAGTTCATTATGTATTCAATTATTATTAAAATACAAAGTTCCACTATGTCATTATATAATCTAGTATCACTTAAAAACCTGAATAACTTGCAATCAATAAGATCACTTAGCCAAAATAAGTTTACTTGAAGCTCTGGTTCAAATAAAGTGATGACTCATCAAATCAAACAGAAATTACATGAATTGTCTCAGCTTGATGATGTTTACAGACCTGTGTCAGGTGGCTATTGATTACCTTGAACTAATGAATTGACAAAAGGGATACATATATATATATAATTTATATCAAACTTTTCAGTCTAGACTGTTATGAAACAGTTTCTGAGTAGAAATTATAAAAGAGCAAAGCCTTGTAAAAATATTTAAGAAAGAAGATTAAAACATTTATATTCTTAAACCTAATATGGTAGAGACATTTTATAGTCACAGATAATAAGTCTATAAACAATAAAAAATAAATTAAACAAATTCTAAAGCGTGACTTATAATTCTTAAACAAACAATAAGGCTCCATTATCAGTTTCGGACATCTATGATCTTTCTTATCAGGATAGTAAAATCTACAAGAGTGAATATAATACTATTTATTTGTTCCACTGTTTATAGAGCTTAAGAAGGAACCTTACCAGACTTTTAAACAGCCAAATTTATCACACGGATAATGAAAATCAGTAAAAATCGTGAGTCTGAAAGATTTCGAATCTGAAAATTTTGCAATCGAGTGACTGAGCTTGATCGAATCTTTTCGATAAAATTTAACAAGTCTGATAAGCATAAAATTCACACGAACCCGAAACCAGATTTTGTCGAAAAATTTCGATTACGGCGGTCGTTCATTATTTTTTTGTATATTTTATCCATTATGTAAAGATTAATTACGAAATTGGACGAAGGCCGACACGTTCTCGGAAGGCTTCGATTAAGATTGATTGGGATCAATTGCTCGAGTGAAAAACTTTTCAATCACGAGATTGTTCCATATAGCGATTCTTAACGTTTTTCCTTATTCATATGCCGCATGTTCTGTGAAAATCGAGTACGGTTTTCTCGTAAGAAAACTTCCAGGAGCATTAAAGCGCGTAAGATTTGTATTATATCGTGATAATAAAGTTTCCATAAATCACCATAAATAAGGAACACTCGTTAAACCCTCGAAAATATATATATATACACGAATAAAAATGTATGTTAATTGGTTATATACTAGTATATACAGAGAACAAAAGAAGGATAACAATGAGAGCAATGAATGATATACTCAGTTTGATAATATATGATTATTATTGAATAATATAACATATCATAAACAGCTCATAGTATGTAAAATAAAAGCATTAGAGAGATATGCAAAAAAAATATTTGCATAAAGTATCTAAACAATGGAAAACTATATCGTAAGATTTCGAAGTTCTTTTCCACATTGATTTTATAAATTAACTTTGAAACAACGAGCTTCAAAAGTAATGATGGCTGAACATGACGTAATATAAACTGAACAAAGGCTCTCACCAGAATACCAATCTGCTAAGAGGATTAGCATCGGCTATGGGATTCGGGTTATCGAACTTTTTGCTACTGTCCATCCTCAGCTACGGTGCGTTATACAGAACGGAATATAATTTATTTATTTTTTTTTAACTGAGTTGTAACACTACAAACTACACTAGCATTTCATGCCAATTAATTGGACTTAACCTACACTCGACCACCACCAGTATAAATCCTCACACACGACAGTCAGCAACCTTAGCAAGACTGACCTGAACTGACCATTATAGGCTGGTAGCACTTATATATGGAAAAAATCGAAATTCGTAAAGTGGCGGGGGTAATGGCACGTGTTGCATCGACCAAATGTCATTGGTCGAAAGAAACACGATTATATCGTTTCAGCCAATCAGCATCTAATAACGAGGATGCTAATCATTGATGTTTAATCTGGGATCTGTTTTTTCTTCTTATACTTACAACAAATGGTGTAACTGAAAATGATCTATTACGAATATCGTGATTCTTATAAATCATTAGGTTTCTTCCTTGTTACATAAACTTTCTTCACTTTTCAAAAAGGCAATTATTCATTGGTTACTTTAAAATATCATTCAATAAGAATTTGCACTTTTCGAAAAGTCCAGAAAGTTATCGCTTTGCGGAATATAAATAAATTGGACTAATGATGTCAATTTATTTCTTCTAAATCTTATGAATTAGGTATTTAATATTTAATTATACTTTCGCTTTCCTGTACCCTGTCGCTTATTATTTATGTGGTTAACTTACTGCGAACTGAAGACATCCTCCCAGCAAACCCAAAGTAACCGTTACATATCGGTAATGTGACAATTTATTACTCAATGATATAATAGTTATATACACAAACCGTTTTATCAGTACTATCTATATCCTTGAGATTAAAATTCGAACATTATCGAGATATACAGACAAGATCATGTCTCTTTCGTAATGCATCTGACAAGCATTAGCAAAGAGAAAATCGTGATTATTATAAATCGTTGATATATTCCTTCGCTTACAATATATTATCAATAGAAAGATTTTTAGTATTTATATTAATTTAATATTAATTATTATTGGCCACTCATCGCTTAGAATGATTTTGAATTCAATAGTCTCATTTTTATGAATTTTGACACATCGTTTTCAGAAAATAGGCATCTTATTGGTTGGTATAAAATTGTCCAATTTAAATTTGTACACATCGTGTCAAAAGGTGTTTGTGATCATTTAGCATCTCCAGCTGTCACTAAAAAGCAAATGGCGTAACTGATTGTTTACGTCTGCCTAGATAAAATAATAAAAACATGCTTGTCATCCTTTTATAATATTTCTGCTGGAAGCGTGTAATCGGATGGTGTATAATTGAGCTTGTAATAGTATAGTAATAATTTTACACTATTTCAAAAAAATAAGTATGGCTTTTTCATTTAGAGCTGGCACCAATTGGTGTCATGATTTTCCAAAACTTGCTAGAGAATCAGGATTTTATTTTAACATGCACAGAAGTCGAGTGCGCGTTGACTGGAATCGAATAAGTATTTACTACGAAAATTTATCTATAAAGATTCTTTATAACTAAAAGAATTCTAATCACAGTGAATTTATTTTAGGTTCTATTGACATTGATAGAGTGATCCGAGAAAGAGATTTTTCAACTGTCGATGAGAACGTTAATAATGTTGTTGATTACTGTTTGGAAAGTGAATATGACGTGAAGATTTTGGATCCAAATTTTGTGAAACTCTTTCGTATAGCGCAGCTGGCAGTAGAGTATTTATTATACTGCAAACAGTATTTGGATCATAGTGTTGTTATCTTAAAGGACGAGCTAAGATCAAAACTGGAGGATAATGCAAAACTAAAGAAAGATAACCTGTCTTTGGAGGAAACTGTGAAAGATTTACGAGAGAAGCTAAGAATCATTGACACAAAAATTGGTGATTCACATGGAGAACTTCACAAAGTATTTACTTTCTGTTCTGTCATTACTTTCTACTAAGCCAATTACTTTTTGTAATAATTAGTATGGTACTCGAACTCTTATCTTGAACTGTGTGGTGTAAGCTATTATTCAAAGTAACGTTTATCCTAATGATATTCCTAATTGCATAATAAATGCTGTCTCATTTTGTTAATGTAGTTCCTATAGTGTTGATATGTAAAACAGACATTTGTATTTTCTAACTATATTTGAAATTTCTGTCTAGTGTCCACACTGTACAAAAACATTTATTTCTGCGATTTTTGTGGCGGCACATATCGCACGACGCCACCCGAACTTAGCAGAGCCGAATATCACCAGTTCACCAGTACATGAGCAATATCGAATGGAAACAGAGAAACTGCATAATGAAATAAAAACTCTTAAAGAGAGGCTTAACCAGACTGAAAGAGTTATTAGATATGAATCTGATAAGAGTTTAGAGGGCCTCAGAGCTGAACGCGAGGAAAGAATGAGAATCACAAAGAATGAATTGCAGACAGAAGATAGAGAACGTGATATAAGATTAGAAGAACAACATAGAAGATATCAAGATGAGATAAGCAGTCTGAAAAGTATGCTCTTTAATGAGATACAAAATTTGAAGCAAAAGGAGAGAAACTTTACTCCTATGAGACCATATGAAGATGACTTCTCCAACAATCATATTAAGGAATTGGTTCGACAACAGGAGAAAGAAATTCAAAGGTTGCGTGACCAACTCCAAGAACGTTTAACTCCCGACGTGGAGAATGTACAGGATAAAATCCAAGCTCAGGAGAACTATTGGACATCTAAAATACAACGTTTGGAAACTCGTCATCGAGAAGATACTGCGAATCTATTATGTCAGTTGAAATTAACTCAGGATACAGCTCATCATATCAGGGAAGAATACGAGAAAAAAGTGGATGAATTGGAGAAACTTTCTAAGAGTCAGTCACAAATACTTTCAGTCCAGGGTGAACAGTTAGACAATATTTCTCGGGAGATTCAAGATGCTCATAGGACTCAACAAGGATTGGATAAAGCAGAAAAAGACCGGGATCAGAAATCAAATAAACAAAGGATGAGGTACAGTAACAGTATCAGAGAACGAAAAAAATCTCTGAAAGATACTGATATAGTTTTGGAGAACCTGGGCAGTCCTTCTAGTCAAGATTCCCTAGGGAAGAAGGTTCCTCGGATCTCACGAAAACAGTTTTTACAGGATGACTCAAGTCTTGTAAGAAAATATGAGAATTCTGACATGGAGTCTGGAAATGATCGCAGCCAAAGGATATCGGACAGTGTGGCTAGATCTCGAAATTTCGTCGAAGACCTAGACTTGAACTCTATAAGGTCAAATCGATATGAGACGGCCTGTCAGCACAGTCCTAATAGAATTAGTTATAGAGAAGATATTGTTGAAACGTTTAGAGCTAATGATGACAAGCATCAGATGCATAAACATAATAGAAATACTTCCTTGGCTCGGTTGAGCAACAACGGCAAAAATTTGCAAGCAGAAAAGATAAGTATGAAGGAATGTGAATCACAAAAGGAAAAACCGGACAGGGTACCTTTGGAGAAGTCCATCCAGAATGAGAAAAAATGGAAAAGCTCCGCAAGTGAATCAAGTGAAAGTCGGTCTGAGAGTGAAGAAGATTCAGAATCTGAAGCAACAGAATCGGAAACTGAAAGTAACTCTCAGAGCGGAAGTTCTGAAGAGAGTTTTGTTGGAGAAACTCCTGGGGAAAAAAGTACAAATGACGCACAAGAACGCGATCTGTTATTACCAGAATTGCGTGAAAAACTATTAGGCTTATTCCAAAGTAAATTAAGGGATTTGGGAATTGATCCCGAATGGGATGGAATTCCTAGAGCTACGTACAAACAGAAAATAGACATCATAAAACATCATCAAAATATAAACGCAAAGGTAAATACGACGGTATAATAAATCTCATAAAAGTCAGTGGATAAAATTGGCTACAATTTTTCTTTACAGAAATTCACCAAATATGAACAAATTAAACATAAAATCGTCCAGGAACTTACGCAAAGACTTACAATCAAGAAAAAAAAATCAAAGAATATTGAAACATCAAAAAAATCACCGCTAAATAAAATAATGAACAATGTGAAGACGAAAGCGATGAATGCATTGAATTATCAAAGAGATGGCAGAAAAAACGAAGGTACAAAAATAATATGATATTAGATTAATGGTAGTATAAAATATATATAAATCCTTTTACAGATTCTCGAGTACCAGTTTTGAAGTCGCATATTAATTCTACACGGGAGACAATATCAAGGCAAAAAGGCCGTCTAGATTTATTGCCAAGAAAAATGAAAGATGCAGACATACGTAATATCGAACAACAAAGGATTCGTGACTCATCTCAGTCGTCAAGAATTTTGGAAAATATTTCTTCCGCATCTGACCATGGAACAATTTTAACGTCCAGAGCGAAAGTTATGCAAAGTTTTAGGGAAAGTCCTTCCAAAGATGGAAAACTAATATCGCGCTCTTATGAGAGTGTCAAAGAATTTTTGAAAGAATCTAAAAGTTCGAAAACCCCTTTCGAATTAACAGGTATTAAAGTGACTTCAACGCCCAATAAGCATATAGGGAACGCGATGCAAGAATCTTATGCAACGAATACAGATGAATCTGATAGTAAAATATTAGGAGATGAAAAGGCGAGAAGTTTACCAGTTTCGCCAAAAGGAAACAAGAGTGTTTTAAAATCAGCAACTGGTTCGGTGGGCAGCCTTGTTAAAAAAAAAGTTATTTTTGATTTGGAAAAAGAAATTCCAGAGAAGGATGAAGTGACGAAGAAATCGTTGGGCAAATTATTTCCTGAATATGATGTAGAAAAAAGAGACACTGATGAGGATGAGGACTGGAATATTTCAAGGTATATATATCGTTCAAAGAATTTAAAAGCAGTGTGTACAATTAATAAATTTACAGCATCTCGGATGAAAAGGATCAGACACTACTTGAATCTTCTGCAAAAATTTCGGAACAACATATTCTTCTGAAATCGCATCAGAGTGAAAAAATTGCCCAGATATCGAAGAAGATTGAAGAACAAGTAAGTGATTCTTTGTTTTTTAATTAAAATTATTATCAATTATCTGTCTAATAAGACCAATTATTTTCAGTTAAGTTTGTCAAGGCGAAAACCAGTGGGAGCAATAGAAACCATGTTTTCAACAAAAGCAAAATCAGAAGAATCAAAGGATAATAATCAGTATTTAAGTTCTATAAATGTAGGTAGAGTAATTTTGGAAAGTCCTGCTGCTCGTTCACCTGGAAGATTTGAAAATAGAAATGAAAAGTCAGCACCACAACCAGCGCCAAGAGCAGGAAAAAATGCAGAATCACTTCTGTTGACATTGGAAAATAATAAATTATCCAAATCACAAGATTCCGATCTTGAATCTGATATAGAAGAATTATTACAAATGGACTGAGAAATGGGGAGCTTAATGCACAGAGTACCAAACTATTTGAAAAACAATTGTAATCGTAAAATTACAAACTTTTGTGCCTTTGCATCGTAGCTTTTCTTGTCTTGATATATAATGAGTGAAATAGAGAAAACTCCAAACAAATATTTATACTTATATAAGTTTTATTTTTTTATTACAACATATGTAGCATATCAATATCAACAGTATACCCGTGCATTTCTGTTGTCAAATAAAAAGAATTATCTAAAACTATACAACTTTTATTTTGCTACAGTGCTTGGCGCATGACACTACGTACAAGAAGAAAATGGAAGCTGTTGCAATATGGCGGAATGGGAGGAATTTATTCCGTTGGAGGAACTTCGAGTTTGGTGTATCTAAGAAAAAAAGAGATTTTCCGATCCTTGAAGATTCGCCGTGTTAAAGGGAAGTGATATAACTGAGATAATGCATGATGAAGATAATATAAATGAGCTCAAGTAAACTGTGAAAGTATAAGGATGCTGAGGAGGCTAGTGTGTTTTGACAAGCTAGGGCTGTACAAAATTGAGATTATTAAGAAATATTAAGATCCAAGTCTCTCATGGTTGTATTTTTCATACAATAATTTTCATGTCCCTTTAAACAAATTCGTAACAATTAATGGATTAAAAAAGGAAATTAAATGTTTTCAAACGGTACTGTTGAACTGCCCTATGAGAAAGGTGCAATAGGACATGAATCACTTTTATTGTTAAAGTTTTATAAAAATCGTATTAAAGAAGAAAGTACAAAGGATGATATACGTCAGAATTTCTAAGCATTAGCCTAAGGTTATCAGAGAATATTTAAATTGAATTAGTATCATGGTACTATTACAATAGATTAAGGTGAGCATAATGACTACTTCAGAGCTGATTTGCCTTGTATGCGAGTTAAATCTGGAAGATACCAGCTGTACAAATGTCTTCTACACGTCCATGCCACGAAATGGAGAATTATTAGCAAGTTTTGTGCAGCGTGTTTTGCAGTCCACTGAGTCTGATCTACGTAGCTCATATGTCTGTTCAAGATGCTATCATCTATTCCAGATGCTGGAACAAGCACAGTGGACTGTCACGAATATCCGTTGTGAAATACTCAAAGTTTATAATTCTGATAATAAGAAGAAACTTCAAAGTAATTCTTCATGTGAAGAAATCCTCACCGAAGATAAAATCTTTCTGGAAAATTTGGTGGAAGATAAAGTAGACATTAATGCAACATTACATAGTGAGCCGAATGTATCAAATCTCAGCACACTTACTCAGGAACCCCAGCAAACTTCAGAACAACATGTAGCTATTGTAGACGATCAACTGATAGAAGAAAGTGAAGAGACTTTTGCAAGAGTCATCCATGAATCTTCATTACAAAAACATTTACAAGATACATTAATTCTAACAAATGAAATACAGAATAGTAATTCTGATAAACTGAAGAGACTGAATCCTGAAAATAATAAGAAGTCCAATGAGAAAGAATTTCTGAACAACAATGAAACAAATTCTTTTGATTCAAAAGAAGAGGACTTTCACACGTTTAAGGAATCCTCGAATCTATTAATTAATAAAAAATCTAACTTAAGTCGTCACGAGAAATTGGCTCTTTATAACAAACAGTGCAGAACTTGTAGTAGATTATTTAAATCAGCCACCGATCTTAAGATTCATATAATAAAACACGGTGGTTCTCGTCCATATTATTGTGAAAAGTGTAGGGAGCGTTTTGAAAGCATCTCCTTGGCAAATGTTCATGGCATGGACATCCATGCTAACGAGAAGGATATTATCGTGATCGCAACAGAACCATGTCAAGGAGAAACAGTAGATTTTACTCAGGACGATTGTATCTTCCCTGAAGAAGTGTTACGCATGTCAGAAATGGAGGAACAAGACGACTTTGAGTGGAAGGAATCTGGCGAATCTATAACAGAAGTCAAAGAAAATGCAGAGAGTCTAAAACGTATGTAATAACACAACTTACGATATTTTCAAGAGATCTCAATTTATCTGTACAACTTAAAACAAGCTTCTATTGAATATTGTCAGGTAACGATAATACTCTCGACCAGGAGTCTGCTAAACAGAGGTCTGAGTATCACAAAGCATCTCGGAAGTCTGACAGGATTTCTAAATACAGTTTAAAACCTTTAAATCATCTGTGTCCTACCTGTGGAAAAAAATGGAGAACCTCAGCTGAGTTAAAAACTCATATGAAGTCTCACTCTAGCCTAAGGCCATACATGTGTGAAAAATGTGGCCAAGCGTATAAACACCGTCACGCACTTGAAATCCACGTGGGGATGCATAACGGTATCAATCCTTTTCAGTGTAGCTTCTGTAACAAGTGTTTCACTCAGAAGGGCGCCCTGATGAGACACTTACCAATCCATACTGGAGAAACACCGTACCAGTGTGAATTATGTGGGAAAAGATTTGTGCACCACACATCATACAACATGCATGCTTTATCACATACTGGAAAAAAATCCTATAGATGTCACGTAAGGAAATCATAGTTTTATAAATTATTAAGTTATATTATCTATTGTTTGATATTTCTTTTACAGGTCTGTGATCTTTCCTTACTATCCACATCACATCTGAAACGTCATATGCGAGTTCACACTGGTGAAAAACCGTACAGTTGCTCTTTGTGCGGAAAACGTTTTGCGGAACGGTACAATCTATTTGCTCATCAGAAGATACACGACCCTGCAGAGATAACAGCCAAGGAGGCTAAAAAGATGCAGTATAAGTAAGAGGCGCCACGGGTACCTTTGAAGAAGAGTTTATAAGCTGGATTAAGTCCTACGGATATTCCAGGTGTGAATTGTGTTCAGCACAATTTGACAAAAGGCAAAAGTTTCAAGATCATGCGAAGCTACATACGAAGAGTGACAGTGATGTCGAGAGGATTGATACCCACAAGATGCTGGAGCTGACAAGATTTTATACAGGTCAGAATCAGGAATCCATGAAGGAGGGAGGAGACTGGTCTCAGGATTGTTACTCAAAGGCAGAAAGCATTCCTGTTCTTGCCAAGGTAAATCAAAATCACGTTCCTTTAACTCAAATCGGTACTAATTCATATAATCTAACGGTTGACAATCATAGAACCTTGTTAGGTATTGAATATGATAGGAATTTATTAGAAAATATCTCCACCGCGAATCAAGTTCCTACGGGGAGCTCAGAAATTTGATACAAACTTTTTTGCCATACTATTATAGCAAAGAAAAAAGATTAAAAGTGAATACACGTTTAACTTATTGCTGAACTCTTTCGGTTCAGTTATTTTTGACGCTGTGGTTATTCATACGAAACATGTCTTGAGCGTTGATATTTGAACACTCGAACCACTTTTTGTCTCGAAAATTTGTGTGATCGATTCATGTAAAAAAAAGGAGAAGATGGAACACGATAAGGGGGAATAAGACGTTTTATTTCATGCATATTTTTGTAATATTTCCTCTGTCAAATCTGCGTGAAACCTAAAAGAAAATCTTACATCTCTTCGGTCGTGTTCAATCCCCCATTTTCTTTTCTGAATCACATATTCAAACCACGAAACTCGTCAACGTATTTAGAGTGCCCGTAGATTGAGATACGTTGGTCCATGCTTGAGATACGTTTAATGTGAATAGCCAAGATATCATTTTAAATATAAATAAAATGTTCCTCAGGTTATAGTTATAAGTATGTTAAGTAATCACGATTTTTCACGAAAATTTGTTTAAATCTTTGAAAACTGATTAAAAATAAAGGTTTGAATTTAATTCATTTTAGAAGACGTAAGAAAATGTTAACTTATAGTTCATACTGCGCAGTAATGAAATAATTACTGGTACGTATTTTCTATTTACGTATCTCTAAGAATTTGAGTATATTTTCCTAACAAACAAAATCGATTTGTATAATGGATTGTTTATAAGTTGTTTAATAATAAACAATTAAAATATGAAATACAGGAAATATATTTCAACTATAGCCGACTGGAAAAGATAATACACTCAAAAATGGGATTCTGTATTGAAAAAGAAATCTTTCTCCTGCAAAGGCACTTGGGTAGCCATTAATTCGTTCGAAGATGTCAGACCATAGGATGAGCTCAAAGTTTTCTGTTGCATCTTTCCCGTGGATAATTGCCTTGAACGCAAAATATAGCTCAGCAATGGAATCAATAACTTCGTAGTACATTCAGACCCCTCGGTTAACGCTATCTTGCTCAATTATGCTTCATTATAACGCGCCTTTGTAAGTGCTAGGTAAATGCAGTAATTTAATTCTTGATCTCCTGATCTCGTTACCGCATTATATTACATGTATCCCGGTTAGCACTGTTTTGTTTAGCGCTCTATATTCTAAGAGATTATCCTGATCGTTAACCGGGGTCTTACTGTACTCAAGTACATAATTAGTACATACTCTCGGAATTGGTTTATTATCAAAGAGATCTTGTTGTTGATTAACTCCTGTGATAACTTGTTACTTGTGAAGTCATATCTTGGCTTTCGAAGAGGATGATTTATATAGACTTCATAAACAAAATCCATCAGGGTGTTGAAGGCCTTTGTAAAATCATCCATAAATAACTAATGAAATAATTAACGTTACTTTAAATACTCATACGATGGTGAATACAAAGGACAATAGCAACTACGTACAACTAGAGAATAAAATCCAGGATTATTTAAGTGCTGATCGATATACATTTTTCTTGAGGCTATAACACCTTTCACAAATTCATCTTTTAAATGTTCTGGGTGATCTACTTTCTTCCTAGGCTAAATATATAAATTAATCTGAGATAAATTGTAGTCTTGAGTTATATTTAAAGAGCAATTTTTCTTGTTTGGATATTTACTGCATATGGAATGGATTCTTCACTCGAATCCTCATCAAGCTCTTCAATTGGTAGAAATTCAGAATCTTCGAATTTCATTTGACTACGTCTTAACAATACTTTTTCACGTTGCTTTTTGCGTTTTGAATCTTCATCTTCTATTATTATATTAGATTTCTCATCCAGAATAACCTTCAATTGTGAATACTTTTCAAATTGTTCCTCCGATGTTTTGATTAGGTCAACAATTTGTGTTTTATCCTCTTCTTGTTCACTCCTAAATTTAATATGTTTCTTCTCTTCTATTTCTAATTGATTTCTAGTTACTGTCACTTTTGGTAATAATATTTGACTCTCCAGTATAATATCTGTTGCGGTAGCTCCAGTGCCTTGTGGTCTTACATATATACTATATGTTGGTAGATCAAGGTCTTCAATAACCTTTACAATAAAAAAAAGTATGTTGAAATAAGTCGACATTACTTAAAGCAGTAAAATATTTTCATAAAAATTTTTTTCTCACATCATTTAGTAACTCAGTAATGAAGTCCATTTTACTTAGACTAGACTCCACACTATCAATACCAACTCTACCGCCTACTTTAACAGCAAGAAGATTCTCTACGCTATCCTGGATCAACGTGAATACTTCAAATTTGTCCTTTATCCATTGACAATGCAAATCCTCATCTTTTGTAAGGACCATTACCATTTTTGTATTTGCATAACGATTCTCCATTTGTATTGTGGCAAAGAGATCCATTTGTGTTATACCAATTTTTTTCTCAGAAGCGACCAAGGCAATTTCATTAATATCTATAGAATTATTCTAATTCTATACTTTAACTTGCTTCGAATTGTAAAATATTATTATATTTTATGCTTACGAAGTCCATAACTATGCCCCAGTAATTCTTGAATTGCAAGAAATTCTCCTCTGCGTGCCATTTCATTAAAATCTTCACGTTTTACAAAGTAAAAGCATTCCATATCCTCTTCACAGTCTGGACCATCGCGGGTCGTGTGATTTCTGCAGAGTCTGACCTGTCATTAACTTTTCGTATATTTATGATCAACAATGCTTTTATAAGTCTTCTAGTTACCCTCTTGGAAAGAGCTTTCGCTATTGTCATAATCAGTAAGGTTTTCTTCACTGCTGATGGTCCACTCAGAATTATTATAGGTGGACTGACCTCATCGTAAGGACTAACATGCATATCAATTTTTGGTATATTCAGTTGTTCAAGTAAGACTAATTTTGTTACGTTGCGAGCAGATATCAGCTCAACTGATGGTGAAAACACCTCTGCGGCAGCAACCTGAAGAGTATGGAGAATTCAAGAAAACAATCTTTGACAACACTTATTGATTAATTACTGATACCTTTTCAGTAATGGAAATACCAGCACCATCCACATACATAACACCGGGCATTGTGAATAAAAGTACGTCTTTATAATTTGGCCACTTTGTACATGGATTACCTCTGAGATCGA
The DNA here is from genome assembly GCA_030142375.1 of Calameuta pallipes. Classification (NCBI taxonomy): domain Eukaryota; kingdom Metazoa; phylum Arthropoda; class Insecta; order Hymenoptera; family Cephidae; genus Calameuta; species Calameuta pallipes. The sequence goes on from JARQSW010000360.1 coordinate 250,180, forward strand.
CCTCATAAATAAAACTCTTCAAATGAGAAACTTCCATAAGGTCAGATATCTTGTTGTACTTCAAATCAACAAGACGTAGACCATATGCACCCTGGAAATAGACTGTTTTAATTTTTCTTATTCTTATTCTTGATTCAATACTAAATATCAAAGAAAATAACTTCAAAGAATTCTAATGTCACAATCTTATTATGCCCCATTATCAAGGTACGAAGATTTGGTAATGTCTTTATTCCATCCTCTGGATCCCGTGATATAAAACTGCTTATACAATTGTATTCCAGATTCAATTCCTGTATATTCATCTTATCTAAATTTTCTATTACCTCAATAAGATTGTAAGACAAATCCAGATAATTAAGATACCTGTAATCGAAGTAACGCTTGACATTGTCTTATGCAAGAAAAAATAATATGTGCTCACTTTAGATTTTGTAATCCTGTTATATTTTCAATGGCATTATGAGACAGATCGAGCCTGACTATACTCCAAAATTTGCTGAGGTCATCTATTACTGTTATGTCATTATGAGAGAGGTTGACATGGGTCAGGTACCACGGTGGCGAAAATCGCAAAACATTTTGAAGTCTGTTATGTGATACATTAAGGTATATCAGATAAGGAATATAACTGAGCGCTGTTATGTCTGTAAGATTGTTGTAAGATAAATCCAAATATTGGATATAACGATGATAACGGAGAATAGAAATATCCTTTAGATTCTGTTGAAAGAAAAACTTGACGATGATAAATAAATAATTGCCATTAAAGATTTTTTACCATTTTTGTTAACTGGCATTTACTCAAAACGTACAATCCATTTTCAGGGGATTTGCTTAAAAATTTGGAACATGCACCAACTATCCTATCGGAGAGGATTCCTGTGTATTCTGAGAAACTCAACTCAAAATCTTGAATGGTTTTGACTTTTATAACAGGAGCATTATCATCGTCCCAAAGTCTCATAAGTAAAGCGAAACCACCCCATTTACTGTTTATTATCGTTTGTCGTTTATCATATTCAATTTTGCAGGGAATCCAACTGTAGTCCTCGGATAAGGATGTGAACTAAGAGAAACACGAAATAAGGATATATACTATGTATTATCATTGCCAGTTCTGTAACTAGAATACTTCATTAGAACTTGATGTGAAAGAGGTGCTGGAATTCTCTGATGAACTTGACAGGATATCATAATCTTTCGATTCTAAATTCGGAAACTCTGTTAATATCTTCTTTGTTGGATTAATTGATCGGTCTGCTGTTCCATGTTCTTTTTTCTCTGTAGAAATTATCTCATTATTTATTGGTATCCTGTTTTCTCTGCTGAATCCAGAAAACAGGAACTGCTGTCATTCCCAAAGTAATTAGAGTTGAACTTTGTGCTTTATTTAAAACCATCCTTTTACCTGATCCTTATGTTTCAGAGAATTGCTCCTAGAATAATTTATTGAAGCGGAATTCCTTTTCATTTTTAAATTGCACAATTAAACACAAAACCAATTCGTTGCACTATTTACTTCAAAATTAAATAAACAAATGAGCGTGAGATGAAAGTATAATAATAGAACGCTAAAGGGAAACAAGATTCAAATATCAATTCTTCAATTTCAATATGCATCTCTTTTATTTGTACGCGATTAGTACAATTTACAAGCACATCCGTACATTAATTTTCTTAATGAAGTTCCTATAGTTATTTCACAGCAGCCAATTTCTTAAGAGCTATGTTTTCTAAGGAAAAATGATGCCATCCGTCACTTTCGGTCAAGTCAACAGCTCCCATACTCTTATAGAATTCTCGTGCGGGATTCCAATTCAGGACGGCGAAATCCAGCCTGCAGCAATTGCTATCCGCGGCTTTCTAAAAAAAGACAAGGTGGGATTAATAATTAAAAAAAATTTTTTTAAATATACGCCTATACCAAAATCTACCTTGACAACTGTTTTAAAGAGGCTACTGCCTACGTGCTTCTTGCGAAATTCAGGTAACACATACAAGTCTTCCAGGTACATTGCTTTACCGTTCCAGGTCGAGTACGTATAATAATACACAGTATATCCAATTATTCTATCACCTGCTGTGGCCACATAGCAATAAAATAATGGCCGGTCAGCATTGAATCCATCTTCCTCGAGAGCTGTAAAGTGAACGTGAAATATTTGATAATAACGAAGTTGCAGCTATTACAATTTGTAGTGCATGTTTCACTTCCTTTAGTGGTTTTAAATGTAATATAATTAAAGCGTGCCTTAATATAAAGCCGGTATACGATGAACGAATTTAAAATAGGTCAATAAAAAATAGGATTCAAAAATTACGACTGGCAGCAACTTACTTTCATACTTTAATTTAGCGCCGTTCGATTTTCCCGAACTCTCTGCCAATTTCTGCAAAGACATTACGACATTTTGGCAATGTGACAGTGCCTGATGTTCAAATCAGAATTTTCATATAAATATGAAGAAAAAAAAAATTAAAAATAAAAAGCACCTCACCTTTAGCATCAATTTTTGGGCCATCCGGCATTTTTTCAAAATCTGCTAATTCCTGAAATAACGTAACGCAAACGAAAATAAACGAATAAACGAAAACCAGCGAAAGCTCTATCGTGGGGGTTAGAAAGAAACTGTACATTGTGTTTTACGATACATATACCCCGTGTCTTACTATTATGCTAATTTTACCTGTATTAAATCACGGATCGCCTTGCAATCTTCTCGTTTAGCTTCGCGAATTTGTATACCTTCCATTCTTGTACTTTTTCTAGAGCTTTGGTTTAAGCACTTTCGTTGCTTACGTAATATAATGATTGAAATAATAATGACTATCAAATTGTTCGCTCGGTAAATATTTAGGAGCGACTATCACGCTTCTATATAAGGAAAATGATTTTATCTGAAGTCGGACTCTAAAATGATTGTTGGCGACTGGTTACCCTCATTTTAAATTCTGCAACGAAGTTGTGCAATATTGCGAAAGAATGGCTTTACGATACAAATAGAGACAGACGAAATTTGGAGGATAGACATTGTGACATAATATGTACTTGTCCATCAAATATAATGTGTAGTTTGACTTTGAAAATACGGAGAAGGAAGACATTCTTTTGTAAAAGAATAAAAGTAACAGTGGAGAAGATTTTATGCTGCAAAAGAAAGAACTTCGATAATTACGTACAGAAACGTGGAGAACAATAATACTTAATCTAAATTTAGACGGCAATGGATAAATAGTCATGTTTCTCTATGATAACGTCATTTTGTGAGATATATCGATTTACAAATACAATCGAACTTTTATCAGTAGATTGAAGAATAACTGTAATATATTAGTTTTATTACCGTTAAACAATTGATTGTTATACAGTACGATTAATTATATATTAATATTTATACCTATATCAATAAAACGTCAACAATGTATCAACTGTCGAGATTCGACAGCTTCAAACTGAATTTTGAATTAGTTTCGATTTCTACCGTCAGTGGGTGTTGACGTCGCTTCCTGTTCGATCTACCTCGCTTCCTACCACGGTCTGTATACAAGATCGTGCTTCCTACTAAACAGTCATAAATTGCGCGGCGTGGAGCGTGACGGTGGTTTTGTATCGTGGGCTTAATACAAGTAAAAAAGTTATACTTCGCGTAAGATATCGTCGTCTTAACAATATAAATAGTCGCGAACATGACCGACATTGACGCGAAAGTGAACATGTCTCTCGGTAAGTGGGCAAAGTCCGGAAAACGTAGAAATTATGCGGATAGTCCTACGTGAGCGTACGGCTGCGTTTGTTCCTTTTGCTCGACACAAAATGGCTCCCATTTACAGCACGGCCATGTTGATGTATATTTGAGCATCTGTAGAGAGCTCGGGAACAGAAAAATAAAAGCCCTCCGACAGCGAGTCAAGTTAAAAAAATAATGCGTTTGTGTAAGAAAGTAAAGCACGTATAAGTATCTGTCGCAGATCGAATACTCTTCTTCTCAGAGTAACTTAGCTCGAAATATTTATTGCTCAAGGAAGACCACCTCTGTGCAAAGCGTGCCATACTCGCACCATGACTCACTCTCCTCTATAAAGGAAATGAAATGGCCAACTTTCCATTGCGTGGGACGCTGAAATTTGAGAAGCCTGGTTTATTACTAATAGAACATGATATATGTTCAGTATTGCTGTTAATGGGGTTTTCCATGAGGCACTGATTCTCCTGTAATAACGAGGATGAGGGATTCTTATACAACAATTTCCTGGGATCCTGGAATTCAGCAATCCTCTTTATTGTACATGGAGTCTATATGCTGCGGAAGATTTCAATCGACCATCCTTTACTCCAACGGCTATGTTTCGTCATTGGACATGACAAAGAAGCAAGCTAATGCTGGTTTTTTTCATGATGGCCTACATAGAAGATCTACCTACTGCAAATGCTGGGAATATTGGGTTCTTGTTGACTACTTGCAAGCCTAATGCATCCTATTATAAACCAAGCTGCATTTTTACCAATATTATACATTGAGTAAATGGAACAGATCTGAGAGTGATGAATGATGCAATAATGTCTATAGTGAAATTGGCTGAATGCCAAACACTTTGGAGATTCGAAGAAACTAGTTATGGTGAAGCATACTGAATGGCATATTTCATTAAACCAGGGTGGGAGGGGGGAGGGATGCAGGAGAGAAATGTTACATGGAGGTGGACATAATATTGTTCTTATTTCTTTTTATATTTCTTGAATTTTAGTTGCTTTAAAGTACCTACACCTTGTTTAATTTCCTTAGAGAATTTTATGCAACTTCTACTTTTTCCGTTTTTCTTTGAAAGTAGCAATTGGTAATAAATTTCTACATTCATCCAAAATGCAGAAGCACACTAATATCAAAGTGCAATGGAGTATAAAGTCAATGGCAATATTGTACCCTGGAGAGAAGGTGACTTTGTCAGAGTTAAAACAAGTAAAAGAAACATCCTTAAATAACCATGGAGGGAGGGAAACAGAGATAATTTAAAAAAAAGAGTAAACAGACGCCAATTACAACAGAGAGCTGACCTCTCAATATCAAAATGCGTAAACCTAAGAAAAATCCTAAAAGGTCGAGTCGAAACACAAAACTAGTATTAACCACAAAAATGTCCCTCGAACATAAACCGCACAATAACTCGCTGTCGAGGCCGTACGCTCACTAAACCTTTCGAATTTTCTTCCTTTTAAGATGAGATCATAAAGATGGAGAAAAAGGGGAAAAAGAAAAAACCAGTTACGACCAATGGCAAAGGTGGTGCGCCGCGTATTCGGCCTCCAGGAAATGGAAACGTTGCTCGTGGTCGTGGACGTGCTGGTCGTGCTGGCAAACAAAATGCTGCTGCTGGTAACCAGAAGAAAGGTCAAGCCTGGCGCCTACAACGGAACCAGAACCAAGGAGGCTTTGTTAAGAAACGCTACAATAAGAACAACCCAGGACCCCTGGTACGCTCAAGATCCAATATGTCATTAAACAGAACTGGTGCAGTGCCGAAGAATGTATCATCTGTAAGGGGTGGTTTTATCTCGCGTCGTGGACGAGGTGGCAGATACACTCTAAACCGCACCAAGAATCGCACCAATTTGACTTTTGCCCAGGGTGGATTTTTCACTGGTGCGAAAGGCCTCCTCAAGAGAACCAACAGTATGCCTAACCTTCGTGATCCCACTTCTGTACATAATCGTCTTGGTTATCAAAGTCCGGCACAAGTGGCTTATAGAAACAGAGTGAAGCGTGCAACACAGCTTCTACTTCAAAGACAGAATCAGAGACAGAATCTTTCCAACGAATTTAGGGTAAGTCGAGTCTAAATATTTTTCCCTGAGCTTATTATTAGAAACTAAGAAGATAGTCAAGATTCCTTGTGAATTATTAATAGAGCACTGTGGAATAGTCTCTGGCCATAGCACTACTGCACATTTCTAGTTGTAATTCTTTATTCAAGAGTTTGGATCACAAGTACTGCAAGGACCGACTTAGAGAATCTTATGATTTTAATAGTTGTATGAAAAGTGCCAATGATCTTACAGGTGCCCCAGGCCGGAAAGCCTTTGACTACTCTTCAGCAACGTGCCCTGGAACGTAGACAGCAGATCCTTACCTCGCAGCGACGATTCAACACTGGAGGATTGAGATCCGATCAGATATTGCGTGCACAAAGGCGCGCGCAGTACGAACAAAAACTTATGAGGATGAAGTATGATTATATTTGAACCATGACCACCATGACTACGTCGACTTCTTTGTTCTTTTAAAGCCTCCAGTTTCATCCCTGTTTCGCCAAGATAAAAATTAACATTGCAAAAAATTCTCTCTGAAAATTCAAAACCTCGGCGAGCGCCTCTGGATTGTCCAGACCATACAATATGGATTCTTTCGATATTTTTCAGCGCCGCCAGAATGAATACCAATTCCAACGTGAACTTTATGTGTACCCTTGGGAACGAGTATACACCCGGCATCCGTCAGCGGTCCCTCAGTCTCTCACAAAATCAAACTGGCAGTATGAATAATCTTCGACAACTACCAAGAGGAAGATCTCCCATTACACAGACTGTGCAGAATCTGAACATGGTGAGTGACATAGTTACTTTCAAATTTTTATTTTTCCAGATTGTAATACAGCCGCATTTATTTTTGAGAATTATATAATTTATTATTATTTCTCTTTCAGGTTGGAAGATCTCCTATGTTTAGTCGTCAACGCGCCAGGTCAAGGTCACGATCGCGCTCGCGCACGCGCAACATTCCTGCCAACGACTCAAGAGAAAAAGTGGACGATCGAACCTTCAGCGAAATGATATACAGCATTTCGTATAACCTGGGTGTCACTGGACGAACCCTCAACGACAGATTTAGCTTCTAAGAGATCTCAGAAGATCCTCACAAGGACCGCCGGAGGATATTAAGAAATGAGAAGAACGCGCAAGCAAGAATTCTACTCGTTCTGATACTTTGGACACCAACATGTCGAATCATATATGTATTTTCTATCGGAGAGAGATTCAAGGATTTATTTTCAACTTTATCAATACCTACCGAAAGAGTCACTCTCCGACATTTTTTGGTAGAAAAGCAGAAAAAGAAAACAGAAAAAAGCAACTTACTGGTATTTTTAGTTACAATTTTTCTTTCTCATTAATCATACAGCGAGAATTGATGTTTTTCTTCTCTTCTCTTCTCTTTATTACAATAATCATTATAAGAAATGTAGAATATAAAGACTCTCGACTTCAATTTTGTTTACTATCACCAGGGCAGCGCCACGTGCAATACCGGCGCCTTGCCACGCCCTGTTTCTAATGGACTTCACTAGATTAAAAGAGATCATATTTATTTATAACGCTCGTAAATAAGTGAGTCTAGTGTTATATCGTGATTTTTAATATTAATGTGATAAAAACGTGAGGAATGTTTTAACATGTATAGTACTAATTAAGGATATATAATATATCCAGGCTTTGTATGGCGTCGGGTGTTTTCCGTGAGACGCCATTATTTTTTTTGACAAATAAGGGAAAAAATAAGCTTAAACTTAGGTAAACAAATAAGTAATAAATATGTTTAACGTTCACTACACGTCTTTTACAGTACAAGACGTTATTATCCGTAGAGATATTTACTGAAATAAATAAATACCAAATAATATCAATTTTGCTCTTTCAAGAACGACCCTGAATTTCTCATAATTATGTTTTTTTCTCAATGCCAATATTCATATCGTAGTGGCAACTTCGCACCGGAATTTTATTAAGGCGTATCAACTTCACATTTCTTATCCTGAAATGCTGACGCTCGCGTCATTTTAATCATAACATTTTCTTATTGTATATCGCGTTACCAGCGTAACAAAACACCCTCGGTCGGAAGTTGCAGTGCAATACGAGAACAACAAAGGAGAGTAGGGCGAAAGAATTTTTATTCTCATATTTTTTCTAAATCAATGAGCATATTTTCGAAATTCGAGACAATTTGGTTATTAATATAGTATATAATATAAATTTGGCTATCGAAATGTAACTGTTTATTGAGTCCATATTTATCTACATATTATTTATATCATTGAGCTCTTTGGGAAAATAGGATGTTGTCAAAAGTGACAAAACTCTTGGGGGTGTTCCTTCAAAATGAGAAACAGGTAGGATAGTTTTTGAAAATTTATTGTATACTTACTTTTTTTTTTATTATTCTGAATTCAAATAGCAAATTCGACGCTTGAATGTCCAAGAGCATGTAGCTTACACTTTATTGCGAGCTGGTGGGATACCGACGCCGCCGTTTGGAGTCGCGAAGACGCCGGAAGAGGCTGAAAAATTTGCTGCAGATCTTAAGACAAAGGATATTGTCTTAAAGGCTCAAGTGCTTGCAGGAGGTAGAGGGAAAGGTCACTTCAAAGGAAGTAACGTCAGTGGTGTCATGATGTGTGAAACGTGAGTTTGTATTTGATTGTGGTATGAAGTATTGCATTATTATTCTTGACACATTAGATGATATTATTGATAGACCTGAGGAAGCTAAAAGCATTGCTAAGAATATGCTGAACAAGCTTTTAATAACAAAGCAGACTGGAGAGGCTGGAAGAATCTGCAATTCTGTAATGGTCACTACCAGAATGTTCCCACGGAAAGAATTTTATCTTGCTGTCATGATGGAAAGAAGTTTTGGCGTGAGATAAGATAATGCATAATGATTCATTGTAGTATAGTATACAAAACGTACTGAAATTTATTAAATCAAAAAGGGTCCTGTTATCATCGCCTCTAGTCAGGGTGGTGTTAATATTGAGGATATTGCTGCTACCAATCCAGATGCCATAACATACATCCCAGTAGATATTAGCAAAGGTTTAACCAGCGAACAGGCTAATAAGGTGGCAGAAAAAATGGGTTTAGGTACAAGAAAGGATATAATTTCGGAGATGGCTTGCAATCTCTATGAGCTTTTTATAGAAAAGGATGCGCTGTTGCTTGAGATAAATCCACTAGCTGAGGATATTTGTGGCGACTGTAAGTTGTAGCAATTTTTTCTGCACAAATTGTAAGACAGCCCAGTGATCGATTTCCGTTTTAGATTATGCACTCGATTGCAAATGTAGATTTGATGATAATGCTGAGTTCCGACAGAAGGAACTATTCTCATTGAGAGATTGGAGTCAGGAAGATCCTAAAGAAGTAGCTGCTGCGAAGTATGATTTAAATTACATAGCCTTGGATGGAAATATTGGATGTATGGTGAATGGTGCTGGATTGGCAATGGCTACTATGGATATTATAAAACTGTACGGGGATTCCCCGGCTAATTTTTTGGATGTCGGTGGTACTGCTACTACAGAAACTGTTACAGAAGCCTTTAAGATCATCACGTCAGATCCGAAGGTATCAGATTTTACCAATAACTATTTTTAGAATTGTTGCTTATTGCCACGTTTATATAATTTTTCTGTATTTAAGGTGGAGACTATATTTGTTAATATATTTGGAGGTATAATGAGATGCGACGTTATCGCTGAGGGAATCATCAGAGCGTCTTCAGATTTGAAACTTAAAATTCCGGTTGTAACGAGACTCCAGGTGATTTTATAAATTTTTCTTTTTATTCCTCTGAACTAACGGCATTTATTAATGCTATCTAGGGAACTATGGTGGAAGAAGCAAAAACTCTTATAGCTAATGCCAAACTCAAAATCATACCCATAGATGATATGGCGGACGCCGCAGCAGCTGCTGTCAAATTATCTACAATGGTTCGTCTAGCAAAATCTATGAATTTAGAAATGAGCTTAGCTCATGAGGATAGTGCGTCGTCGGACAAAGATTCTCACTGTAAAAAGAGAAAAAAATAATGAAAAGTAAGGCGTTTTATATATTATATTTAATATTTTTATTTGTAACAAATATATCAAAGTTTCAAAATAAGGGCGACAATTGTGTAATTATTGTTTTTAAGATTGTGTACTAGCAATGACGTCTAATTGTATGGTACTTTATATATTTCGTTAAAACGCGGTGATCGATAATTACAAATTATACTTTACTATCTGTGTACTCATTTGGTCTGGCTCGTTATCTGCACTTACTGGACTTTTCAAGAAGTGCAGATTCTCATTGACTACTTAAACATATCATCCAATAAGAATTTGCACTTTTTGAAAAGTGCAGGAAGTGTAGGTAACGAGAACAGACCTATCGTGTACTCTCTGTCGGTCTTACACTCTGTGTACGCTCTGTCGGTTTCTACACTGTAAATGACTTCTCGTTACAATACGTCAAATAATACAGTTATACGAATATCACAATTTTTTTGCGCGGTTTTTTTTACATAAAATGTGTTGTGAGCACAGTTATTCGAATTGAATATTTTATTGCAGGACAGTTTACACATCCTTATCTGCCAACGGTTGTATTCTGTCCTGACAGATGGTAAAAAATTGTGCCATCTATACGGAACTCCGAGAACTATATCATCGCTATATTAAAGTGGGGCTAAGAAGACAAGCCAAGTACTTGGCAGTAAAGTGGCAGTCCACTGCCACCGCTTAACTAAGATGGCCACCATGTTGTCCCGGACGATCACAATTGCTGAAAATCTCAGCCGACTTAATGGGAGCAAGGTACATTTAGTTATTCAAAAATGTCAATAATAATTTTCATCATTTATAATACATCGTAACCAATGTTTAGTGAGTCTCTTGGTTACCATTAACGCCCGAAATTTATCGAACGTCGCAGAAAGGGGCGATCACCATATTAGATTTGTAGTCTGCTAAATTGAGCGCCAGGGTCAGATGATTCGAAGCCAAGGATTTTCTAGACTGTGAAAGGTGACGAGCGCGAATGGCGAATTCTCGCAGAAAAATTTTACGACAATTATGTAACTGTTGCCCAATGGCTTCCTGATACTCTATGCTATTATCTGATATTAATACAAGTGACAGGACCATATTATTCCAAGTGATTTAACCGAATTATTCATACAAACTGGCTCGTGGCCATTGTGCCAGTTTCTAAGCTCTACTTAATTCAAATGTTCTACTTTGGATCATGAATTTTTATTATACGAGAAGTCGATATGATTCGCTCTTGTTTCTTAGTATTTTATTGTTTAACGTTGCGCAATATTTTGGTCCATTTTAGATTTTCTACAGATGGTCTTTGGTATGCACGCGGAATGTCTAGGCCATTGCCAGGGTTTTTGGAGCAGTTATTTTTAATTAAAGGATTTGCTTGGCTTGCCTGATTGGTTATGATAATTATTTAGTGTTACATTTCTGGTGTTTGTGACTGTTTTTGTAGATGTTGAAATGTCAACTTCCTAAAATATGTTCAAAGTCTAGTTTTGCTAGTTTGACTGATAAAGACTCTCAGATAGCAAATCAGAGTCACAGTCCTTGAACTATTATTTATATTAGTATTAAAAATTTATGCACTTTTACCCCAAAATGATTTATCTGAAATGTATTTTTAGTATTTTATATTTTGAAAACGTAATATCACTGTTTACAAATTGAATATATAAAATTAATGGGTTTAAAGTCCTTAGTCTTGCGATACACAGTTGCTGATTGTTTACATTATACTATATTGAAGCATTACTATTTGCACTGGCATAGATCAAAATCACATTAAATAATTTCTGTAAATATTAAAATTCAATAGGCATGTGATTCATTCAGTTTTATTCGATACAAGCTTGATAAGACTATATCATATTTTCAAAGTATGACACAATATACTCTTTTACAGATATTAGCTTGTAAAACTGGTTTGACGAAGCAGCCTGTCAGAAACTTGAATGTCCACGAACACATCAGCTACAGTCTTCTAAATGAAGCAGGCATTCCAACACCGAAATTCGGGGTAGCAAAGACGCCTGATGAAGCTGCAAAGTTGGCAGCTGATCTCAAGACCAAGGACATTGTCCTAAAAGCACAAGTTCTTGCCGGTGGAAGAGGAAAGGGCCATTTTAAGGATACCAATGTCAGCGGTGTTAAGATGTGTGAGACGTATGTACTCAATTCCTTAGCTTAAATATAACAACGCTTTAGTATGACCATCAACTAATTTAAGTATCTGTCAATCTGTTTTATTTGCAGTCCTGAGGAGGCCAAGGCCCTCGCAAGTAAAATGCTTGGTAAGCTTTTGATTACGAAACAGACTGGCGAAGGTGGCCGGATATGCAATGCTGTCATGGTCACCCAGAGGATGTTCCCCAGGAAGGAGTATTATCTTGCTGTTATGATGGAACGATCCTTTGGAGTTAGTATATTACTACAAGACATCTTACGTGAAAATAACATTCATGATTTATTATTAATCTGATCAATTAATTATACAGGGACCAGTTATAATTGCCTCCAGTCAGGGTGGTGTTAACATAGAAGAAGTCGCTGCCACTAATCCGGAAGCCATTACTTATGAACCGATTGACATTAACAAGGGTATCACACCAGAACAAGCAGATCGTATTATTAAGAAGCTTGGCCTTGAGAGTGTCAAGGATTACATCTCCAATGTGATAGTTAGTCTTTATCAAATGTTTGTGAAGAAGGATGCTCTTCTGCTGGAAGTGAACCCTTTTGCAGAGGACATAAACGGAAAGTGTGGGTAATCGTTAATTTTACTTACTTCTCCTATTCGATAATAATTTCGATTAGCGTTAAATAATTAATTAACTTCCTTCCTTCCTCTCTCTCTCTCTATCTTTTCTATGTAGACTTCGCCCTCGACTGCAAGTGCAGATTCGACGACAATGCCGAGTTCCGGCAGAAGGAACTATTCAACCTACGTGATTGGAGTCAGGAGGATCCTAAAGAAGTTGAGGCTGCCAAATTCGAATTAAACTACATCGCCCTGGACGGTAATATCGGTTGCATGGTTAACGGAGCTGGTTTAGCTATGGCCACTATGGATATTATCAAGCTCCACGGAGGAGAGCCGGCAAACTTTCTGGACGTTGGCGGTGGCGCTACCGCGTCTGCCGTAAAAGAAGCTTTCAAGATCATCACGTCCGATCCTAGAGTTCATGCACTCCTGGTGAACATTTTCGGTGGTATCATGCGTTGCGACGTTATCGCCGAAGGAATTATCGCAGCCACTAAAGAACTTAGCCTCAAGATTCCCGTGGTTGTTAGGTTACAGGTAACTAAAATAATTAAATCATTAGATCAGTTAACCTAATTACGAATTATCTATTACGAATCATTCTCTTCTTTTTAATATAGGGTACGAACGTGGATGAGGCAAAAGCTCTAATTGCCAATGCCGGCCTCAAGATTGTCCCAATAGACGACCTAGATGAAGCGGCACGTGTGGCAGTGAAACTCTCGACTATAGTTAAGCTGGCTCAATCCGCTAATCTGAGTGTCAACTTTGAGATACCAGCAATTTCATAAATAATTAATAAGGACCAGTATAAGCCCACGAGTATAATGAACACATAACTCACGCACTAGAAGAGAAAAGTATATGGAAAACCAGAAAGGAAAAGGCTTAAAGCTTTTACATGGTGGGTAGAGAATTCTTATTGAGGATGTACTCATATGTCCTGCAGAGATGTTAATGGTTAAGTGAGACACGGGGCTGATTAGGCTAGTAATTTATGAAACAGATTAATGATCCGAGCAAGTGAAAAGGCATAGATTAGAAGAATCTATGTATTTTGCTTATCCATTCTACCTTTGTTATTCTCTTTATTTCTACTTCTTCTTCTTCTAATATTCGCTATATGCAGAGCATAAAATGCAAGTTCCCTTTGCCTTTACATCTATGTACGTGTAATCGCAGGCACAAAAAAAAAGCAGTGAATGAAAATAGGAGTCTGTGTCCTACTATACATATGTCTGAAGCCAGTTATCAGTACAGTCCTTTGACAGGACTTGTCGTACAGTATTAAAGCAAGAATTCGAGGCCATAGTTCTCATTATTATTCTACATAGTTGCACATAGTAGCGCATTTTGTTGAGAGTGTATACACTGACAAAAACAGAGGATTACTGATACTGAATACAGGATACTGAATATTTTGACATTATTCGCGACTATCGTCCACGACAACAAGAGGATAAATAGATGTCAAAGGCCTCGAGTTGTCATATACATAGATTCTAAACACGATTAACTCTTAGTGCATCCGCTACCCCAAGATGAAAAGAGAAAATTACAGAAAGAGCCTGTTAAATGTAATATGTATAGACACATAAATTATTTTACTTAAATTTAGTTTGCATTCATTATTTTACACGGCCATTGTGTCTTATGATTCTTGCTGCATTCTTGCATTATGAATTTATATATGGTATTTTAAAAATTTTGTAACTATTCTGAAATCAGTTCCAAAGCGATTACGTCTTTATTAAAGTAGTTGTCTCGTTAGAGTCCAAAGGTGAAATTCTATTTGTACATGCTAGTGTTTGAAGATTTTCATTCAAATACTTTATATTACTTGAAAATATGTAATATCAACATAATACTGTTTAAGAGCATGAAAAGAATATTTAGTAATGTTCAAAAAAACTGGCACTGTGGAAGTTTTTTAAAGTGCTTATATAAAATACACCCCAACAATTTTGGAATTCTAAATAACAAATGCTATAATGACAAAATGCTCGTATAGTGCAATATATAATGGCCCAGGCCAGTCAAACATGAGCCTGGCATTGGTATTTTGGTGATATGTATAAAAGGTTATGAATTTGAATAAGTATTTCAGCTTGGAAAGTATGAATCTCTTTTTAAGTGCATAGGTAACATTGTGATAAATACGCAGTAAAAGTTTCAAAAAATTTTTACGACGAGACAACTACATAAATTATTATAAATGTATCTAGATGTTTCGCCCATCAATGGCGCACCTTATGAAAGTATATATATATTTAATTAAGTACCTATTTATCCAAAATCTGAAATAAATCAGTAAAGTTCTGGCTGAGCTGTTTCAGTGCTACAGACCTTTTTCAGGCAGTAGGTGTTGCAGTTGCGCTTTCCAGTATCAAATAAAAGCATTAAAAGTTCAAGAGAATGCTCATTTGAAATTTTGAAAAAGTGGTTGTGTTACCTCAGAGCGTTCCTGAAAGCAATGAAAAACGTTTGTAGAATGAAGTTTCTTATAACAGTCTCACAGGTGGCGCCACTGATAGAAGACCATTTATAAATTCTAAAGTAAACCGGGGTCGCATTTTCTCTGGAGTTTTCGGAACGCGCTCTACCCCCGTCAAAATTTTGGCACTTCCTTCCCCGCAGCAGTAACGAAATATGCTGCTGACGGTAGCCCTTTGATGAAAATTCGTTATCCTGGAGTGAATATCGCTAAGAGGAACGCGAAGAGGAAATCGTCGTACCCGCGCGTCACCGCGGATTTGACGAGCTTTACGATTTTGTTTTTTTTTTTTACGTTTTTATTCGCAGACCGTGAGTCGGCAACGGAATAGCTACCGGCCAACTGAAAAATCACCGATCATGGCCAGTGTTTCGTATCAGATAGCACATTTGCTGGAGAAGGTATTCTTATAAGAGTTCCTTTAGTAATAACTCCACGACTTTCTTGTTTCCTTATGTCAATAATTTTTTTACAATGAAATTTCGCAATGATTGGCTTTGTTAAAATTCCAGGGGCTTGTGACAATTGTTTTCCTCACTTAACCTCGCTCACATGATTTTACAATATCGAGACCTCTTGAGAATGATATAGTATGAATTTTAAAACAAGCATAGATATACATATACATTTTGTATTATTCTCACCTGATATTTTGTTTTATTTAGTTTTGTGATAGTCTCGAACACTTCGATATCATATTGGAGTCTTTTATTGTATTTATTAGTTTTTTAAATAGTTATATAAAAAAAAGATTTTGTGGATATATAGTAGATAGATATTTTAGAATGCATAATAATTTTTAGATGACGTCCAGTGACAAGGACTTCAGGTTCATGGCTACAAATGATCTGATGACCGAGTTGCAAAAGGACAGCATAAAGCTTGATGATGATTCTGAGAGGAAGGTAGTTAAAATGTTACTAAAACTCCTGGAGGATAAAAATGGAGAAGTGCAAAATTTAGCTGTTAAATGGTAAAGATACATCCAATTTTTTATTTTGTTTATACTCAGCAAAACAAGTAAATCTAATCAATATTTCATTATAGTTTGGGGCCACTTGTCAACAAAGTAAAGGAGTACCATGTAGAAACAATAGTAGATGCTCTTTGTAGCAATATGGTATCTGATAAAGAACAACTTAGAGATATATCTAGCATTGGGTTGAAAACTGTCATATCGGAGCTTCCTCTTGGTTCAAGTGCACTCGCAGCTAATGTCTGTAAACGGATAACGGGTCGTTTAAGTAGCGCTATTGAGAAGGTACTAGGAATGGTTTTACAATTTAACTTGTGACTACCACACAACTTTATATTTTCTCAATATTCTCCATAGCAAGAAGATGTTTCGGTACAGCTAGAAGCATTGGATATCGTGGCAGATTTACTTTCCAGATTTGGTGCCCTTTTAATAACCTTTCATCCTATCATTCTGGCTGCCCTATTGCCTCAACTTTCCTCACCCCGGCAAGCTGTTCGCAAACGGACTATCGTCGCCCTCAGTCACCTGCTAACCTCTAGCAATAACCATCTTTATAACAAACTCCTAGATCATTTGCTGGATGGATTGTCTACACAGAAAGTCAAAAATGTCATACGTACTTATATTCAATGTATTGCTTCTATCTGGTATGTATAATTCTATTATTTAATTTAGCATCTACAATGGAAGTGTAATATAACAATTTCTTTTGCTATCTAGCCGACAAGCTGGACATCGGTTTGGAGAACAAATAGAAAGAGTGATGCCTCTAATTGTTCAGTACAGTAGTGAAGATGACGATGAGCTTCGGGAGTACTGCTTACAAGCTTTTGAAGCTTTTGTTTATCGCTGTCCTAAAGAAATAACTCCGCATATAAACAAAGTAAATAGATCATTAAATTCTTAAACAAGCACTCTTTTTATACGGATAAAATATTTTAATGTGTTCCTTTATTGTTATCTATAGATCATTGAAATTTGCTTGGTGTGCATAACTTACGATCCCAATTACAATTACGACGATGACGTAAACGACCTCTCCGACGGAGAAGGTATCGTGATGGAAACTGAAGAAGATGGCGAGGAAGATGCCGAGGACGAGTATTCGGACGACGATGATATGAGCTGGAAAGTTCGTCGCGCTGCTGCTAAATGCCTGGAGGCAGTAGTTTCCAGTAGAAGAGAGCTACTTCCAGATTTGTATAAAGTCGTGTCCCCAGCTTTAATCGCGAGGTTTAAGGGTGAGTTCATTGAAATTAAAATGCATTTAGTGTATTGATTTTAATTACCTAATATAAAAAGTAAAAATTGGTCTATGATAGAACGCGAAGAGAATGTCAAGTCTGACATCTTCCATGCGTACATTGCTTTGTTGAGACAAACAAGACCTGCTACTGGAGTACCATTAGATCCTGACTCCATGGAGGATGAGGAAGGTCCTATTTCCTTACTGCAACAACAAGTCCCTCTGATCGTAAAGGCTGTACACCGTCAGATGAAGGAGAAGAGCATTAAAACAAGACAAGACTGCTTTTCCTTACTTAAGGAACTCGTGCTAGTCCTCCCAGGTGCCCTAACTAATCACATCCCAGCACTTATCCCAGGGATACAGTATTCCCTGGGCGATAAGAATTCATCATCGAATATGAAGATAGACACCCTTGCCTTCGTTCACACCTTAGTCATTACTCATCATCCTGAAGCTTTTCATGCTCACATGTCAGTCTTGGTACCCCCGGTGATTGCTGCCGTCGGAGATCCTTTCTACAAGATCACGGCCGAAGCTCTATTGGTTCTGCAGCAGCTTGTCCAAGTGATCAGACCCCATGGTGAGCATCATTTGCGTCCATAATTGTTCATATAAACATGATAAAATGATTAATACTTGATTTTTATCATTATTTAGATAAACCCTCTAATTTTGACTTTACTACGCTCTCTGGTGAGCTTTATCGGTCTACCTTGTCGAGGCTCAAGACGGCTGATATCGACCAAGAAGTAAAGGAACGTGCTATTGCCTGTATGGGGCAAATCCTTGCCCATTTAGGCGATACCCTTCACGATCAATTACCGGTTTGCTTACCGATCTTCCTAGATAGACTTAGGAATGAAATCACTAGATTGACCACGGTGAAGGCTCTTACGTGTATCGCCGCCTCTCCACTCAGGGTCGACCTTAAACCCATAATGGTAAGTCTAGCGGATGATTTGTAGCAGAAATATTAAAGGAACTTTCCTAAAATGAAGTTATTCAACAGGAGGAAGCGATTCCAATTCTTGGCTCCTTTTTAAGAAAAAATCAAAGAGCCCTCAAGCTGTGCTCTCTTACATTGCTGGACACTCTTGTTAAAAATTATAGTTCTGCACTTTATCCGGATCTTCTTGATAAGGTAATTCACTATAAATGCTTGTATGAAACCAGAAAGACTCATTTTCAAAGTCAATCCTTTATTAATCTGCGATATATTAATTTAAGGTCACTGCTGAATTACCAGCATTATTAAATGAAGCTGATCTTCATATAGCTCAACTTACCCTAACGCTTCTTACAACTATTGCCAAGTTGCATCCTATTGCTCTCACCAGGGTGTCTGACAATATTCTACCGGAAATTCTAGTACTGGTCAAGTCTCCCCTTCTGCAAGGTCAGTTTGATTGTATAATTGTTCATTAGTACGCGAGAGTAATGGACTTTTTTTTCCAGGCGCCGCCCTGAACTCCATGCTCGAGTTTTTTCAAGCTCTGGTGCAAGCCGGTATTCCGGGACTGGGCTACCGCGAATTACTGTCAATGCTTGTAGCTCCAGTGAGCCAATCGGTGCTTCATAAGCAGGCATATCACTCTTTGGCTAAGTGCGCGGCAGCCCTGACGATTACATGGCACCAGGAGGCCCAATGCGTTGTCGAGCAATTCCTGAAGGACGTTCAGAATCCACAGAGCGATGCGCAACACATTTTTGCTCTTCTGGTAATTGGCGAAATTGGCAGACACGTGTAAGTAACTGTTAAAGTTCAATAATATCGTAGAATTCAAGTATTTTAGATTCATCAATAATGTTTCTTTGCAGAGACCTGAGCAGTATTGGTTCATTGAAACACGTTATTCTTAATTCATTCTCCTCTCACTCCGAAGAAGTCAAGTCTGCAGCCAGCTACACTTTGGGCAATGTGGCAGTAGGTAACCTTCCGGAGTACCTGCCATTTATCCTCAAAGAAATTGAAGCTCAGCCAAAGAGGCAGTATCTGCTTCTACACTCTCTGAAGGAGGTATGTAATTTAAATTATATTCAATTATATAAATCACAACCTTTTACTAAAATTCGACATTTAATTCCAAAATAGATAATTACTTGTCAATCCGCGAGTCCTTCGGGTGTCTCTCATTTACAAAACTTCGTCCCTTCGATCTGGATGTTACTCTACAGGCATTGCGAATGCACAGAAGAAGGTACTCGAAATGTAGTAGCGGAGTGTTTGGGAAAACTCACCCTTATAGACCCTGCAACCCTATTGCCAAAGCTCCAAGAGTCTCTAAAATCTCCATCAGCGTTGATGCGAACGACAACAGTGACTGCAGTCAAGTTCACCATATCGGATCAGGTAGGAAAATCGTCTCCAAGAGGAACTAATACCAGCCTACAAGACAGATTCAGTACCTAAATAATTTTTTTAGCCCCAACCCATAGACGCCATGTTGAAACAATGCATGGGTAGCTTCTTGGCAGCTCTGGAGGATCCTGACCTGAATGTTAGACGGGTGGCGTTAGTGGCGTTTAATTCAGCAGCACATAACAAACCAACCCTCATTCGAGATCTATTGGACTCAGTACCACCCCAACTTTATACAGAAACAAAGATAAAGGTCAGTAACACCTAATTCCTCCACAGTATAGCTCTTAGAATAGCGTTGACTCATCTTATCACTCTTCTCCTTACAGAAAGAACTGATAAGGGAAGTGGAAATGGGGCCATTCAAGCATACAGTGGATGATGGACTGGATCTACGAAAGGCAGCTTTTGAGTGCATGTATACTCTTTTGGATTCTTGCTTAGACAGACTGGATGTTTTTGAATTTCTCAATTATGTGGAGAACGGACTACGCGATCATTACGACATCAAGATGCTGACATACCTGATGACAGCTCGACTTGCTCAGCTGTGTCCCACGGCAGTACTTCAAAGTTAGTAACAAAAAAGTGCTAGACTACTCATTCATGCCAATTTCAAAACGTACGGTGCTCGAATATTAATAATTAATTCTAATTAATCAGGGCTGGGAAGGTTAGTGGAACCTCTGAAGAGTACATGCACCATGAAGGTCAAAGCGAACTCAGTAAAACAAGAATACGAGAAACAAGATGAACTCAAGCGCTCAGCATTGAGGGCTGTAGCAGCCTTGCTGACAATACCTGATGCTGGTGAGAATATGTTATTATTGCTGCGATGAAGCATTTTCAAAATTCCATAATTTAAAAACAAGATTTTTCTTAACCCGCCGATCGTACTTTTACCCACTGTTTGGCTTTTCCTATTTCTTTTTACAAAAGTATGTTGTTACTTCGTTTTGGTCTCAACCTCATGAATACTCTTTACAGACAAAAACCCAGCGTTGAGCGAATTCGTGGCGCAGATCAAGGCGACCGCCGAATTGCAGCCTCTGTTCGAAGTGATACAAAAGGAATGCTCAGGCAGCAATATTAACGAAGCAAACATAATGGATCAAAGCTAAGGGGAGAATTGCGCTAAGGAGTGCATTGAATTTAATTTTTGTAACTTATAAAAACGTCACCGTCGGTTCACAATACTTGCGGTCATATATTCATAGTTTATTTGTACGCGTTAATAATCATCATTATTATTTTTATTTTTATTAATATTATTATTATTGTCTCTATCCCTTGTTTCTTGTCTTTCATTGCTATTATTATTATTATTATTATTATTATTTCCAAGTTAAAATGCGTAGTCGCGAATCGATGTGATTTCATGTAGCGCCACTGTGTATAAACTTAAAAATAAATTCGACCGGAAGGTAAGCATTTTACGATCACCGTGGACACTGCGATATCTATTTTTGTCCTATTCAGTAGTTTCATGGTGTCGAAATTTGGTGGGTTACGTTAAATGATTTGTCATCGGTAGATCATTGATACGCGTAAGAGGAGGCGAAGGCCTCTCACAGAGGAAATTGTAAAGATGCTCCCTATAGGGAGGAAATTTTTTAAATACTGGCTCGTGTCAACGTAGTTTCTTTTTGTGGAAAAGAAAGAAATTTTCTAAATTTTACAGAAGAAATATCAAAGATATGATCGACAATGATAGCGTGTTGTTGTGCATTCTTGGATCGTATGAGAACGTTGGGTCTTGTCACATGTGCCTGCTGTATGTTCTTTTTTTGACTTTGTCAGCTTATTGATTATTTTAATATTGTTATCATACTTGAAGTATTTATGTAAGCCAGGGTGAATCAATTGTCAGGCGGAGGCACGTTGGCAGCGCATAACTCAGACGTAATCGTTACTACAGCAGCATCATTGTTGTGTAGTGATGATAGGCATTGATAAGGGCATTCAAATGTAACCGGAATAGACTTCCGGGAACATTATAGAAAGAAGGTTTCAGGTGACGTAGAATGGTTGATAAATTAGCCAGTATATTAATATAATGTACATTATTTTTTATACATTTCTACTGGTTAATTCTTACAAGTCACTCGAGGGAAAAGTTATATACGAGCAACTTATTTTTTTTTGTACTATTTAATTTATGGGTTGTTGAACTCAACGTACCCAGGGCTCCATTTGTAACCAATGCACTCCAAGTGTCTTGTATCGCTTTGCTAAGAAAAAAGGGTCTGGCAAATGTTAACCAGGATAACCCCAGGTGGTTTCATCTTATTCTTTTTTTTGTAACCGTTAACCCCTTATGACCCTTTGAGGCCCTAAGGAAAGAAATATCCACCTAGTGAGCTCGTGGGAAAGCTCTAAGGAGCCTGACTGGCGTAATGCTGGTAATAATTACTGTGGGATAACACTGAATACTCTAATGCATTCTTATTGCATTATAACAGTGGGTAGGTAGCTGGAAGTTATGAGAATCCCCATTTTGGGACTTTCCCCAAGTATGCAACTGGAATTACAACTATTGCTGGGTATCACGCAATAAATCGTTCCTGTCGATTCTAAGTAAAATGCATTTTTTCAGAGAATGGGAAATAGTGCTTAACGTCACATACAAGATTTTGAATTCCTGTAGCAATCTACTTCTGGAATGGCTTTCGACAGGAGAAAGAGATATGTATTTATAATGCGACATCAGAGTACAGCTCCGAATGATCTTTATAGTCTTTTTTTCTGGGTCACGATTTTAACTCGCCTGATGACAGTGGAACTCTGTCATATTATGTTAGGTCTAAATAGAGAATTTTGTCTTGGGCAACTTTACACTGTGTGAACAGTCTTCTCGATTAGATTGAAGGGCTGCATGACTCGTGACACGTCGTTCGCCTTTGGAAGAGGATGGTTATAAGAAAGAATTAAGAAAGTTACGTCGAATTGCGGGTAGTGAATGCGAATACGTGTCAAGGAAGGAGTACGCTTCGTGGAAATTTACATAAGACCCTCATAAATATTTGTGGTCTTCCCGAAATTATTTACAGATCGGTGAGCCGGTAACGAGGAGCAATAAAATCGAAGAACGATTCGGCAACGAGAGAATAAAATACGAACTGACAAATGAATAGAGGCAACCGATATAGCTATAAATAACAGCGGTATTAATTATTTAGTTACCATTGTAATTACTTACGGTTTAGTTCTTCACAGATTACGTTCTCCTAGTTAGTACGTGATTGGCATTTAACTTAACATATATTTCTTCGTATTAATTAACCTACGAGAGACTAATGCATATAGTGTGTTGATAATGTTGATGATGCTAACAGCTAGATCCCATTTTTGTGCCCATTGTAAAATGGTGTCATAATCGTTATGATTTCCATTATTTTATTTGCGCCATGATTATCTGAATAGGCGACGGCCTAGTATTGTACGACACGAAACAATATTTTTTGACTGTAGCATACGCACTGTTTTTTAATTACAAACCTGGACCGTTTCATAAATTCGAGGTGCGTGCATGCCTCGATGTCGTATCTCACGTGTAAGTCCTGTCTGGTCCCGTCATAAATCAGACGTCGCCGACCAGACGCCGACACTGAATTACGATGAAATTGGCAGTTGAAAGGCGCATGCGCAGTTGCTACGTCGAAGCAGCGTTTCCGGTTAGTTTGAAAATCAAAGAAAATAAATAAATAAGGATAGCCGTACGTGAAATAAGCAAATGACAATTTTCTTGCGGATCTTATAGAACTTAGAAGAAACATGACGAAGAGGCTAGCATAGGAGTCTTTAAGGATAAGCTAAGAATAGATAGAGACGCACTCGGATGGGACATTTGCCAAAGAAACGGTCGTCAGCCTCGACGATCACTTCATTCGGCTGTTTAGCGCGATTGCAATTTACCTGACATACCGTAACAGCTTTGGATAGTTCGATAGTATTTGATTAATTGTTACCCACAGGGACAAGCTAACTTGGAAATTAATATGGCGGCTGTTATTGTCGTTGATCCTCGTCAAGCCTTTCGATATAAGTTTTTTCCCATCTATCATACATTTATATTACTCTGCGAAATTCTAGATGGATAATTAACTCGGAAGTTTTAATACGTGCTTGAATTCTTTAGTTGTCATTAGTTTTTTCGTGGATTTAGTCTGCAGAAGCTGCTACGTGAGACCCAGGTTACTCCTGTTAATGTTCGTGGAATCCAAGTCAAAATGGCGATTGTTTAACGCTGACCCAACGGGAAAGTTTGTTATTACTGGCAGTGCAGTAAATGGAACGGGGATGATTAATAAAAACGAATCGAGATGACATACGGCATATGGCGATTCGACCTGTATAAATAAGTTTCGAAATTTTCGATATACAACATACGGTTTGTAACGTTCAAATATTTCCCGATGCTTTATGATAGATGAATAATCATAACCCTATTTCTCAAACATTATACAGGACTCCCTGTATTATAGTTTTTTACAGCAGGGATAGAGGGTGAATATAATGAGTTGGAAAATTTTTTGATACTCATTAAAATTGTTTCAGACCACCAGACATCGCATCTGAGTTTCTTTATTAAATCGGGCTCAAATATCAAGGATAAAAAAGAAAAATTGCTCAAACTGGTTTGAACAGCGAATCAGAACGTATCGCGCCTCCCTTCAAACATAAATCAGCTAAGTGATCCTTGCTGGCTTACAACGTGTAAGAAATTGTAACCATTTCATAGAATTTTTCGTTAAATAATAGTTGTCATATTGAGTCATCGATCTAATGATTCATGACATAATATTGTACGGAAGGGAGTACGAATTAGCGTGTTGTATCTTGTATTAAGTAATACGAATTAATTGTAATTTGTATCCTTGATCATGCAGTTATTAATTCAAATGGCATAATTGCAAAGGGTTAAAAATTAGTTGCCCTAAATAAGTAAGAGGCGTTGTTTATTAAGCAGAACAAAAGGTCGATGAAAGAAAATGAAAAAAAGTGAATAAGCAGTATTTAATTTATCGATTGGCAATTGATTGATAACGCTACAATCTGCTATCACGTTCTAAGTCGGACTTCTACCTTTTTCATGATGACGAGACTTCTCACCTTCTGTAAACTTAATCTGCGTCTTGAATTACGTCGTGCGATAAAGTGGGGAAGAGAAGCGTAGGAGAAAAATACAAAAAAGGATTCCACAGCTGCCATGGAGAATCTCTGAACCAGGATTTCATATTACAAAAGGGAGTACTGTCTCCGGATACTTCTAAGTAGATAAAATATCCCTTAAGAAATTGTCACATCCCCAAAACAAGTTTTAAAAACTGTCCCCAGATTATTCAAACGTACTTACGCAGAAGAGGTGAAGATATTTAATTTCAATCAAAATGTGACAAGCCAATCAAACTTCATATAGACGTGGACATTCATTATCCAAGTGTCATCTGTATAATCTATTCCATCTTCATGAGTACCACTAAGAAATTCTTGATGCACAAGGCAATCCTTTGTTAAAAAAAAGTTCAGCAAAATATTCAATAAAGAAGATTCTTCAAGGAATCCCGTCCCTTATCCAGACCACCCCGAAACAAGTATATTTCCAAGCCTGTAAGGCATGTGACTACGTGAGTCCCTCTTGGCGCCTAACGTCGTTGTCGTCGTGATTCTTTAACGTGTCTCGTAGTCGCACACCTATTCCCTCTGACACCACGTCGACCAATAGGCTGGACTTGGTATATAAGCAGCCGCAGCACAGAAACCAGCGCATTCGAAGTAGCGTTGCCAGGCGGTTCGGTTCCATCTTCCGTTAACTAGACGAGACATACCCTATAGTGATACAACGTGTATCCCCTGGTGTAAATTATTCTAAAAAGTAAATCACAGTGACATTTTTTTCCAATTTCAAAACTGTAATCATGTGCGTACGTACTGTGATAAACGAGGAACCCATTAGGACAACCCTGGCCATGGAGAATAATCCTACGAAACTGACCAAGGCCAAGGAAAAGTACATGAAGTTGCACGAGGAGATGATTGAGCGCGAAGAAGCTGAGGCCCTTAGACAAGAACAGGCTCAGACATTATACGTTCCTATTATCAACAATGATATCCTGGCAATAAGTACAATCCAGTACAGCATCATTTTTGAAAAGTTTTCTCGGTACTATTCCGCGTGGCAGCAATCTAAAACATACGGGTAAGTCAAAGAAAAACACAATTATGAATTTCACTGGCTGATAAGTCTTTGTTCGACCTGAGGTCATAGGTTAGTTTTCTGTGACTTTAGTTAGCAGTATCGTTATAGTTAGACCTGTATCTATCGGTACCGTCTTGGGGCACTTATAGGTCAGTCACTTTCTTTTCTATATCGTCTTTTTTAATCAGCAACGTATCAAGTTTCGACAATGATATTTAATCCCAGCGTCATGACCGGTACCATGTAAATTGGGGCCACGTCCGTAATGGAGTTTGTGATTAATCAAGCCAATCGCAGAGAGCTGTAATAAAAAAAAGGGTGGATATATAAAAAAATAACAGTCAGCAACGTTACGCTACTTGCGCACCTTGGCGAAAGGACAAATTCTGTTACGTGACACTTGGTACAGTATGAAATACCTGAGCAACTGTACAAAGAATTAGATTATTTCAACAGAGAAATACAATCGTTGACGTAACATTGGATATTAAACAATCAAGATGGGAATTAATGATCTATGCCTATCTTAGCCTATGAAATTGCCGGAAATAATATTAAGGCCAAAAATTATGTTCTAATAAAAATTTTGAGTGACGCTCAAGGCAATAGAAAAAAATAACGCAACCATGTGACAAGCTGAATCACTTGACGTTGCTTTTTTTAACCTGTTACTCGCGAAATAGCGAAAAGTAATAGGTGAGGAATCACATATCTGATGTCAAACAGATAAGATCTTAGTATTCCGGACAGAATATACTCAAAAATAATAAATCTGAATAAATTGAATAATTTTTCTCTTATTTATCTCAAAATTATGCTAATCATCTAGTGTACTGTAACACTACCAAACTATATATATATAGTAGGTACTGATCTAAAATTCGATCTTCAAACCAACGGAAATATCATTGCAGACATTCCTATCTTAACGGATCAATGAACGACAAATGTAATTTATTCCATGAATTAACTCAAGTCGCGTCTCTATGTGGTCTCATTAATTGAATTTAATCAGTTACAGTAACGTGAATATAAGGAGAAACCATCGGAAGTTCCGGGACTCTTAGATACATTAAAGTACATATAAAGAAATGATAATCCTGTCAATCAATATTAAATCTGAATATCGAATAAGAAAGGTACTTAACGTTCAGCCTAGCTGCATGCGTTATTCGCGCAGTCTTCTTCCCGAGATATATGATATGAAAGATGATAATGAAAGATAAGAATAAAGATTTGAATTAATTATCAGTCGCTTTTCAAGAGGGCACCTTGAAAAGGTCATTCAATTAGATATTTAATGCAAATGAAGCATCTTACTAATATTCGTCATTAACGATAGCCATGAAATTTTTATCAAAAAACTTCCGGTAAGATCCAAGGAAGTCGAAATCAGTGCTCAATATAAACTTAACGACCCCTGTAACGACCAACGATACAATTTGACAAATTGATGATGATTTTCGCTATGAAATGATCTATTGCTTGGTTGCGTGCCGTCTCGCACGTTTGCCAGGTGCCCTGATAAGTGGTAGCGTACCATATAGGCCATATCAATCTATATACCTATTACGCTATATACATGCATATCCATGCTCACATTGTCTCTATATACATACATGTAGTGCATACACAGTATATACCAATTGTTAATATGTATACATACATACATCTATGTGGTGCGTAATGTTCAATTCCATTACAATGATTTTTATTTAAAGAAACAGTCCTGTAAAATTGAATCCTAGAACGGTCATGTGTTGCCTATGCATCCATTGCTAATCCTAGATCCCAGAGGCTGTAGAATATATTAGCCGGAGGGATCTAATTTTCATGAATTTAATACTCATTTGATCCTCCATTGCGAACTATCAGTTGGTAAGCCTGTATTAGGGTGGTAATGCAGCTCCAGGAAGTACACGGATTATACGCGTAAAGTAACCCCAGTTCTTTGGCTCTTATTGAATTGGAGGCTTATTGAAAAATTTAACAATATATTACGTCCGTATGGTTTGATTCGGAAATTGGAACGATATTTTTCATCATATTTGATTATCTACTGCAGATGATTATACAGTTTTTGTAAATGAAACGATTATTTTTTTTACACTGTTTGCCGTGCAATCGGGGTCTGCCGATTGGAAAATTGTTGACACTTGCATTGCGCAATTTCATGATACGTTGAGCAAAAAGTGTATTGGCCTTTATAAGTCCTTTTGAAGAAGTACGACGGTAGTGGAATGTTTTTGAAGCGGACTAGTTACTTTTATTTATTTATTCAATTATCAACATGTTACAGGCTTAACGTCTGTTCGTTGATCTTTCTGGAACTTTATGCTTGCATTACATTCGTCATCGATTAAGTAATTGTTAATCTCTCGAAAAATTAAAGAATGAAAAGATAAAAATATTCTGTTGCAATTTTCATGAGACCCTGAATGCTCGACTGCGTCAATGATTAATTTATTATTAATGACAAACCTTAATAATATGTTACACCTGAGTTGCGCTGGGTTATAACATAACCTGTAATACGTATGCAGAACGTACCTTCCATCTTAACACATTTCCTTTACTTTTATTTTATTTGATCTCCGCCGTCTGCAATTACTTCACGGTTCTTTCACATGTAATCTTTTCGGGCGATCGTGCCCTCCGGTCTGCGTTGGTTCTCTTTAGGGCATCATTTTCATATAAATCCCTGTCAGAATGGTCAGAATATATCATCCACTCGAAGCGATAAAGATGGACGGCCATCTTGTACGAGACGTAGAAAAAAGAAACTTGCGAAGGACAATTTATCGTGGTAAAGTTAAAGCGACGCTCACAACGCGTCGAACAATATATCTGATCAATTGGTTTTATTTGTTTTAAACAATTTAAACTTTTTTAATTATAAAATCGGCACGCGCCTTCCTTTCGTCAGGTGCGGCGATGTGAATGATTTTTAATACGAATGAATCGTTGAGCGTCTTCGTCAAAATAAATTAAATCATTCAGGGCCAAAGTAAAAGATGAATGAACACGTTTCGATCGTGCGATAAAATATTCCGTCCGTTTGATGAAGAAATTCGTAATTTCACTACAAAAATTACCACACTCCAAAGCTGTCGCGTACAGATACATATGTATTGGTCTTTCGTTTGACTAGCAATTTATGTCGTTTACTGCGAGTACGTAACTCACGTGTGGAAGAAAAGCTGATATATGACGTAATCAAGTGAATCTCTGCCAAATCTTTGAAGATTCTTTGAAAGATATGAGCCCTCGTGACGCAAATTATACACGTCAGCGGCACCCGCTTGTTTGAGCGGTCTCGCGTAGACTTTTCGTATGATGGAATACGTCAGCTGTTGGTGACATTTTTTGTCAAAGGATTCAATGCAATATACCACGAGGGATTTTCCGCGGTACTCCATCTAACAGTTGGCAGATAGCTACTGTAATATATTTCTAATAAAAATGACTCGTGTCTTTACGTAACTATTATGACATAAAATTACGGAAAAGTTTACTGAAATTCACGTGGGATAGATTTCTCATTAAATTATAGAGATAAGACCGCCAGCACGCAGTCCTAGTCTGCTAATAATGATATCTTGTATGTAAAGCAATTATTTCTCTTATCAATTCGAATAAATGTAAAAAAGTTGAATATCGCCACGCTGCTTCCACGAGTCAAACTCTAGATTAATTGACGAACATTACAAAATACAAACGAAATTGTATGCTTCACTTTTTGGCACCATCGTTATTAATAATAAGATTATTAATCGGTTCTAACGCGAATAAGTTTACAAAACTATTTTAATAGCGCTAATCATATTGAACCTTGAAAATTGTAAAATCCAATCGTTTGGTTTAATTGCAAAATAATAACTAGGTCTAATCTATTGTATACCTAGAATGACATGTTTCATCGGAAGTGATGCATATCTATATGTTTTAAAATAGAACGGAGTATACTTTTTTAAATACAATCTTCAAATGTTCAGATAAATCTTACATCGTTACGCACTGTCAGTTCTAATAGCTTATTTTTTAATACGCACAGATACGTGAAACGACAAACACTTATCTTACGTCGGCGAACGCACTGTCTATATACGTAACAGATTTAATCGATTGTCAAAAATAAAGTATTTATATCATTGGTCTTATTTTATATGGGCCTCTATCAATATCAGATTAGCGAAATATTAATAATAAAATGTAAGGTCATAGTT
Source organism: Calameuta pallipes (assembly GCA_030142375.1). Classification (NCBI taxonomy): domain Eukaryota; kingdom Metazoa; phylum Arthropoda; class Insecta; order Hymenoptera; family Cephidae; genus Calameuta; species Calameuta pallipes. The sequence continues at coordinate 280,314 of JARQSW010000360.1, forward strand.
GTTCGAGAAAAATGAGGAAATAGCCAAAAATGATTAAACAAATCATTTTCTTGTCTTATATGTTATACAGTAATGTAAAATAAAGCAATGGAATAGTAACTGTCGATAATAGCAGTTATTGTCTAAAAAAAATCATTTGCCTGGGAAAAATTATAGATGATCTGTTTTATACTAATCGCCGCCTTTGTAATTTGTACTGTCTCGAGACGAAGGTCTTCAATAATATCTAATTTTTAACTTTTGATGATTACGATAATCAATTTCGGTATTTTTTTATCTACGGCGGCACTACGCCTCATTCATAGTGATAATCAGAGGTTACAGATTTCACCACTTATAAGCGTCGCGACGCTAACGTGTCTTGCAAATGTACTTTTTCTATGTTATAAATAGATAACACGTAGAGTGTAAAACTAGACATACTAAAACTTAACTAGATTTGACTTATCAACTAATCTAGCCTTATTTCTGACTATGTACTCTATGAGGTCTTTAATATTTATTTGTTCTTCTTGCAGCATCCTGTTTCACACCACACAACCTGCTCATGTGATTATGATTGCTGCAATGCTATGCGTTACATCTGCATTGGTACCAACAAATGAGAAGAATAACCCCGGACATCCTCACTCCAGGACAGCATCCTTCATTTATTTGGCATCGTTTGTTATGCATTTTGGAGCACAGATTTGGATGACGTTTATCTCAGGTATTTAGCTGTTTGATAATAATCGATATTTTATCTTAGATGCAGTAGGAAATTTACTGATTGACGTATTTTTTATCTTTCTCTCGGTTCTTCTAGGACTTTCTCTGTACTTTGCACTTCCTAGACATACATTTGGAGAGGTACAGCGTATATTGTTCCCAAGATACTTCACAATAAATGCCACTCTCAGTCTCACGACGCTGCTCATATTCATCAAGCATCATCCAATGCACAGCTGGGACACTGAAATTGCCGTTCAGGTTGGTATTACGCAGGAGTCAAATTAGATGTTCTAGATGTATAAGATCTATTGAAGAATAAACATAAATGTATTTGATTAAATATTTCTAGGTTGCTGGCATGTCCCTTGCCTTTTTTCTGGAATTGGTCATCCGTTTGTATCTGACTCCACCACTGCTCAAGCTCATCGTTGCCAAGAATGCTCTGGAACGTGCAGCTGGCGTTGGTAACGAAATTGGCCGCCACAATCCTGGTCCCTTGAAGCACTGTCCTCACTACCTGAAGATTCATCAGGCCTTCAGAAAAGTGCACGTCAGTATTGCTATGGGAAATATGCTGACAATGGCGTGCACTGTGTTGCACTTGCATTACATAGCAAGCAAACTCTGCGTTTTATAAAGATATACTAATTTATTATAGGGTAAAATCTTTATGTAATATGTAAAGGACCTACAATCCGTAGTTAAAATATCCTTCCGTCGAAGTGACATGTTGGTTTCGTGTACAGAGTGCCTCCAAAGCAGAGAAGCCTTCGAAAAAGACGTCACAGGCTTCCCACGCGCAGAGCCGAATGAAATATAGTCTCTGATTGATGTCTAATTTTCTTGATGTATTAGATACTCGCGAATGGCCATTCTTGCCATGTAGCGTATCTGGTCATTAGGCATTTAATGTTTTTTTCCTCTTCAAATTTCCCGTGGTTTTCATATTAAGTTAGATTTATCTCCGTTTCCTCCGACGTGGTTTAAGCCTGGTTCCATTTTTTAAATATAGTTTTAAGATACGGTAACCAGAGGTTAAATTTCAATTAACGTCGGAGAAAACGGACATTAATTTGATACCGTGCTGGTTTTACGAATCTATGAATGAATGTTTCTTTTTCTTACGTTTTAACCCATTATTACGTACAATGGACCAAGATTTTCGATGGAAATCTCTGAGTCCTAGAAATTATTTCTTCCTCCTCTTCTCGTTCATGTGACTTTTTTTTATTTTAAATACTCGAGAAAAGTATATAAAAGAAGAGTGCGTGTCATCGAGAAGAGACTGCGAGAGAAAACGTATACGAAGTTTTATATTATTGACGCATGAAAAAGAAAGTCTAGTAAAACAAAATGGCAATATGCGAAAGAATACTTGCCGTATATTTATCCTCATATTGATTCGTTGTTTTCTTATATTTTGTTATATAATAATGTGAGGCTTACTCTGTATCAGAGTAATAACGATGAAACGTATTTATTAATGTGACGATCAAAGAACGAAAAAAATATTTTTCTCGTGAAAGCGTGAGAGAGAACGCTTAAAAATCCTATTATGGCAATTTCGATGGAGCCTTAGTACAGCTATATTGACAATGTGAATTTAAAGTTAATCGACTGATATTTAATTTATATGCGCGAACTTCAATCATTGCAAATATTTCGCTCATCGCTTAGTTTTATATTATAGGTAATATTATTAAACAATAAAATTATTGCTTTTTTTGTAAAAAAAATTTATTTTTATCATAACCGGTCATCCAAGTAAACATAATAAAACCAGGAAAGTTCAGTTGATCGCTTTAGTTCGACTTGGAGGCTTGATAAGGTAAGATTCGATTTTTCACAGATATCAAAAACTTGCACTTTTATTATAAATATTACGAGTGTGATATTAACATTAGAATTGTGTGTGGGTCGATATAAGCTTAACGTATGAAAATTTTCACGAGATACTGTTACGTCTACTGCGACTATCTATTTGAAAATTTGCTGATTACTTTTCTGCATATTATTGAATATATATTGATCACTGTATACGCACACGCAATTACTATATAAACTAGTGATACATAGCGAGCTACACCAAGACGATAATTTCGATATAAACATATGTACAATGGCGCAGTGCCTCATTTCTCTTGGGTATCTTCTTAACGTATCTACGAACACTTTGAGTGACACCGCGTATAATTTATAAAATTTGTTATTCAAAATAACTCGAGCGCTCAATCGTATCACGTCTTCAACGACAATGATATATATATAAAATTTTAAAAAGAAAAAAGGAAATTTTAGAAAGAGAATAAAGAACGAGGTCCGAATTTTAAATAACTTCTCACGATTCCACAAGGCTCAGCCAGCGTAATTCGAATTCCATGAGATAAAGGATTTTGTAATATCTTCAGCATAAATATTGCATTCATTTAAATCTATCAGTCTATCGAACCAGGTGTTCCTTTAAAAATCTCACTATGTTACAATCACCTTGGTCCTGGGGTAGAGATGAGGACCTTAGCTTTGTCACAGAATAAATTAAACTCATATTTTCACATTGAGGAAGTCCTTACACACGTAAAATCTCGGCTGCTTTATTATAGCAAATAGCAATCCAATCAGGCTGTGTTGCCCCCCATTGAATTTGATTTACTTCACCCTCAGCGGCTGTATAAGCCAGGATTGGATCTTCAATGGCTCTTGGCATTTGTTGTATGTCCCAGATGAGGGCTTGATGATCGTCACCTGCTGTGCATATGTGACAGGAGGAGTGTGGTGCCCAGGCAATGCCGTTTACACTGGCTCTATGGTTATTTAATCTTGCTACTGGTGTACACGGTACACGTACGTCTAGAATGATCACTTCGCAAGCATCCATTGCAACAGTGGCCAAGTAATTGGGATCTTGTTTATTCCATGCCAAACGTAGTAATGGTGTGTGTTGTGGATCTTCATAAATTATTGTCGAGTGTTCCAGATGTCTGAGATCAAACATTCTTACAGAACCATCAGCTCCTACCGAAGCAAACATGTCACGACCTCCTCCCGCGCGACTGAAGGCTATGTCGTATACTTCCTTGTCGTGAGCTATGAGCTGTGTCTTCACATGTCCAGTAACCATATTTACTCGTCCAAGCACTTGTCCTGTCTCCAGGCCCCAGATTGTACAGGTAGTATCGATACTAGATGTTCCAATTAAATTAGGGTCAACTTCATTCCAATCGAAGGATGTTAGCGGAGCACAAAAGTCAGAGTTCTTATTGTTATTTAGCACACATTCCAAGCGTGTTTCAGGTTCTGCGGCACGCCATACCCGCAAATAATCACCAGAGGTAGCCAAGAGATCAGGGAAAAGTCCTGTAAACAACATACCATTGTCAAACTCATAAAATCTTAGTACATACTATTTATGCATTAAGTTTTACCTTTACTGTCTGGAATCCACATAATTTTTGTTGTAGGATAAGGATGATCAAAGGTACTCTTAGCACTGAACTCTGAGGTCTCTTCGTCCAGAGAAACTATCTGAACCTTGTTGTTGTATTCCTCGACAAAACTTCCAAGAGCCAAACGAAATCGTTTATCAGGTCTTACAGACCAGTTCATACTATACAATGGCCATGGGGCTTCGTATTTATAAATTTCTTTACGTTTTGGTGGAACACTGTGCAAAGCCATTTTTATTCAATTTTGTACTACTGTATTTTTAGTTATCCTTTAAAGTCAATCGCCGCCAGATTTCGATGCTTAATAAGTTACAGAAAAATGTGTAGCAAAACTTTTAGTAGGAATAATTCTTTGTTTGTTAGTTTTCTTAGGTATTATATCTAACCTACGGGGTAATCACAAGTCACTGAAGCGCAAACACAGTAAAAAAATTACACGTGACTTCAATTTGATTCGTTTATAAATTATTTACAACTACTCTCCATTTAATTACATTAAACATTTTCACTGTCTCTTTGTTACTAATTGCCAAATAGTTATACGAATATAACTCGCAAATTTCTCTGTCAATGGATAGTAAAACCGAAGCTACAGCATAGCTACAGAAGCCGGTCAGCAACGCACTCTACATTTAATGGCCGTCGCAGACATCAGTAGACATGTTCCTGGTTGCGCTGCTACCGCACTCTGGAGACGATAACGCATAGAAGAACGAACGCGCTACGAAAGCGCATAAACATAATTAATATCAGGAAAGTAAGCAAATATGTCTGGATTATAGAGCAAATTCACGAAGGTAATTATTGAATATAACACTACAATTAGCTGGATCTGTAAACAATTTTAATAACATTAATTTTAGTAAATGGAATGAAATTTCAATAATCGAGAATAATAAAATGAAGATATTCAATAGATTAGAATAAAAATGCTTTCTCGCATTTATGCTGTAGATTCATGATTATCTAAGTATTAGATCATTTTTTTAAAGCAAAAGTCTTACTGAACTTTGTTTATTTTCATTCTGAATGGGAAATATTAAGAAAACGATAAAAGTCTGTTTTTCATATCGCGTTAAAATTCATAAAAATGTAAAATAGATCTGACTCAAATACTTTTATCATACTTATTATACGATTGGCACTCGGAGTTATTAAAAATTCAAATATTAAAATAATTAATCAAACAGTATTTCATCAAAAAATCTAATCTACTTTTTCAAAATCATGTCGTCGAAATTATTACTTTTGATTAGCGACATATCATTTTGACGTGGGTAGTCTGTATTAATGTAGTAGGAAGTTACGTTGTCGTCGCAATATGCTTTGACAAGTCAGATTTCCATATTAACTAATAAAAAATAGTGAAGAAAATATGTTTATGGGAGAAAAAAAAATTTAATAAGTCATGAAAAATGCAAATGATATATGCGCAGCGTTGCAAACGGCTTGCCTAACCTGCAAGAATATTTGGCGCTAAACTCCTCAACGTTGATTGGCTGAGTTCGTCGGACGTGATGTCATCATGTTGATATCAACCAATAGGAATCCAAGATACTTTAATTTTGGTGCGAAATCTCAATATTCGGCTTATTCGTTGCATCAAGTTACGATCGTACAGGTTCTCTTTTACCAAATTAATTACTCCAGACATAAAAATGCCGCTCCACGTATCAACCAAGGAAAACATCAGTAATAATCTCAGTAAAGTAAATCTCAACGGGAAGGTAAGTTCAATGATATTTTCTGTCATTATTTTGTACATAAAATTAGACAATTATTCATCCGATGGTAATTCAATGACATAGTCATCACGAGGTAACGCCTTATTCTAAATTTATTCTTATAGATAAACATTCTCGTGATATAACGAAACTATTTAGCAACGCGTAATATCTTCATTTCAATTTTTATACAAATTTTCGTGCTTCGAGGAATAGGAAAAAGTACGTTATTGTGTTAATATGTTAGTATTGGATTTGGCGCGTAAATTTTTTTAACGCTTTTACCTATTTTTTTATTCAGATTATCCGATATAAGGAAAATATTCCTTTTTTATTTATTACGAATTATTGATTTTAATACTTGTACTACTCATTTATTGCATATATACAAAAAAAATTTCATTGAATGATGTATATGAAAGTTCCTGGTAGTCTGTTATATCTATTGGTTTTTTCCCGTACTTTTTATGAAATGACAAGACAAGGTATATAACAATAATAGTGACTTGAATATTATTCTGCTTGATTTATCCGTTGCGCTCAATGGAAGGCGGTAACCTGTCGCGAGAAGTACGATTTAAATAATATTTAGGTGTTAGTTCCATGACACTTACCTGTCTTTACTGTTTTTATAAGATACTACTTGTGATTAGGAAATCTATTTGGCTTGTCATTAATATTATAATACAAGAAATAGGTTTTGTTTTGTGTGAGGTTATCTGCTTTGTTGAATGAGTCTGCTATATATTAATATTTATATATATCTCGAATGGCATACACTTAACTATACCTGTTGAAAATTATAATTTTTTGTAATATATATAAGATTTAATTATTTCAAGCTGTAAACTTTTATAGAAAGGATGACCAATAAACTATGCGTCGTGTATTAGGCGAATAGAACTAAATTCTCTTACAATGAGGTAATAATAGTTAATTATGTTTCAGAATTCTCCTAAAAAAATTTGTGTAGAGCCATATATATCGAATGACAAAGGTGTTAAAAACAATGTAAGTATAACTAGACACTGATCTTGATAGTGTTGTTTATAAATGTATTTAACGAATATCATTGTCAATAGGGCATTTCTAAAATTACGAAGAAATTGGATCTTAAGGAGAATAGCTTTGATCCAGAACTAGAGCCTCTACTTAAAGAGAACCCTCGCAGATTTGTTGTATTTCCAATCGAATGGCCAGATATCTGGGCAAAGTACAAGGAAGCAGAGGCTTCCTTTTGGACTGCAGAAGAAGTGGATTTAGGCGAGGTTAGTTTCCTTATTTAGAGTTATGATTGGAGTTTGATATGATATATTGTAATTTTATTTTATTTACTCTGTAGGACGTGAAGCACTGGGTAAAGTTAACAGATGACGAACGTCATTTTATATCCCATGTATTGGCGTTCTTTGCAGCATCAGATGGTATTGTCAACGAGAATCTAGTTGAACGGTTCAGTCAAGAAGTCCAAGTAACAGAAGCACGGTGCTTCTATGGTTTTCAAATAGCAATCGAAAATGTACACTCTGAAATGTATTCCCTCCTTATAAACACATTCATCAGTAATGCGGAAGAGAGGGACTTTCTCTTCAATGCTATCGAGAATCTTCCTTGCGTCGCTAAAAAAGCCAATTGGGCCTTAAATTGGATTTCGCATGACACAGCAACTTTTGCAGAACGTGTGATTGCATTCGCAGCGGTAGAAGGAATCTTCTTCAGTGGCAGTTTCGCTGCTATCTTTTGGCTGAAGAAACGTGGTATCATGCCTGGACTTACATTTAGCAACGAATTAATTTCCAGAGATGAGGTATGTTGATTTATTTTAAGAACTCTTCTTTCTCTATATCGACTGGACGATTTATATCTTGCTTCTTTTGCTACAGGGACTTCACTGCGAATTCGCTTGTCTAATGTTCAAGCACATTATACAGAAACCTTCTCAGGAACGAGTCATCTCCATTATCAAGGATGCTGTGGAAATTGAAAAAGAATTCCTCACGGTGGCACTTCCAGTCCAAATGATTGGAATGAATTGCACTCTCATGTGTCAGTACATCGAATACGTCGCTGATAGACTTCTAATAGACTTAGGATGTCCACGCGTAAGTAGATTGATGAGAATAATTTTTGTATTTTGAATGCTAACTTATATCCGAAAATAATCCAAAATGATGGAAGAGTTGCTATAAGGACAATAGTTTTTTTAAAACTGTAATCACATACTATTTTATGCAATTTTAGGTCTATGGCTCTAATAATCCCTTCGACTTTATGGAACACATCTCCCTCGCAGGCAAGACGAACTTCTTTGAGAAAAAGGTTGGTGAATACATGAAGTTCGGTGTTAATCAGACAGAAGAGAAAACTAACGGTGCGTTCAAAATGGTCGAAGATTTTTAACAAGGATTTAATAACATCAAAATGTGATATATTATGTAAAAAAATGGTATACCGAGCGTGCTCGGGTTCTAATACTTTCTGTAAGATTTATATGTTTGTAAAGATATTGTATTAGCTTGTAGATTTTGATAAGTTGACTAGGAACAGTTTTATTCCGTAAAAAGTCCTGTATGTCTGTTTGATATAACGCTATTCACCTGGTCGAATGACTATGACATGGAAGTGCAATTTGGAAAATCGTCGCTGGTGCTGACTCGCGTGTTACACGTGCAAAAATTCTATTTCTATCAGGTGGAGACTGTATCTTTGTCTGCGCACTTAGGTTGATTACTTTCATAGGAAATTTACAAATTCTTATGCAGATGACTATCGCAACTGTTCTCAAATATTTATCTACTGTATTTTTTCATTAAATGATTGTCACATAGCCTAACTGATACAGTTAATCAATATATATATATATTTTATTTCTCAGATGCTAGCATTATTTGTATGCTTGCGGTATTTACTTAAGTTACATGGCATCGTACTTGTAAGTATTTTATATAGCGATCAGATAAATTACAATTAGAATAATAAATTGCCTAGTAATTTAACTGTCTTTACTTTTTATTGAAAACCGACAAAAGTAGATATAAAATTATCAATTATTCTTATTGTTAGTGGTTTTGCAAAGGAGCAGTACTTAAAAAATTGAATATATTTATATGATTTATGAACATAATTTCACTTTACTTGAACAGCAAAGCCTCCTTTGATTTTTTCTAAATAACTTTTTCGGCATTCCATCTCATCTGCTGGTCTATTATAAGGTAGCCAAACAGGTTCTCCAACAAAATAACGTTTAGCCTTAATGTAATTCTAAAACATACAATGAACCTTGATGAGATCACTGATAAGAGAAAATTTTCACAAAAGATTACAGAAAAATGTAAAAATCCCCTCTACCTTGACATCAAGAGTGAATCTATGATATATCCCACTGGGAATAATTAACAGATCTCCTGGTGTAACCTCAATGCGTATCCATTTATCATTCTTGTCTCTGACATCAAAATATCCAGATCCATCCAAAATCAATCGAATTTCTTCATCAGTGTGAAGATGTTCGGTAAAGAAATTTTTGAGCTACAAATCCCAAAGATTTTACATTACAACTCAGAACTCTGGATGCTACCAGCAATTACGGTATGTAACTTATCAAAATTCTTCATTACTTTCTCTTCATAGTTCGGTAAACATTTCTCAGAGCAAATTATCTCATCCTCATAAGTGTATCCACGTTCTTTCTTCAACTTCAACAACGTTTCGTCCTTGTCATAATTCTCATGGTCGACCTAAAATTTATTTCGCGCCATTTTGGCTTACTGGTTTGAGCACATACATTTTATTTTTATTTACTATCACCACAGAATAACAACCAGGAGGTGTTGTCAGTTTATATAACGTATAAACTATTTAAAACGAAGATATAAATATGTTCAGGTATACAAATACTAACCTTAAAATATTCAGTACCAGAAACGTCAAATAACTCTGATAACGTTATAAATTCCGGTGGTTCTTTGTGATGCTCTAATCTTTGATCAGAATCGCTGTCATCCATGTACCAGGCGCGGACCATTTTTATTTTGTTTTTGATTTTAAAGAAAAACAACTGACTGTAAGTGAAGAACGTAATGCGTCTTATCTTGTATGTTGTTTGCACTTATATCTCTAGCAAGTTCAACTATGGCCGAATGTATCGAATTATAAATATTAAGGGTCTCGAAGAAAAATTCCTTAAGGGTATTTTAAGATGTAGAAAAATTGAGTACAGAAGATTATTTTGAGCGCATAATTATAATGATTGGAGCAAAATTTCAGAAATGCTTACGAAATATGTTTGTGCAACGAACTGCTTATATTCTGGATAAATATATTTACGATTTTGAATCTTATCATCGAACCTAGTGATAAAGAAGAGCAAGTGTCAAATTATAGCGCGTGTCTTATTATTTCAGTAAGAATTAAGGAAGAGGCTGTAACTGACGTTGTCGAGTCATGTGAAATTCTTCTAGCTCTTAATATTATTTCATCAAGCCGTCATACGTGGTAGGATGCGTAAAAAAAACGTAGTTGTATATCAAGATTTCATTAGATAATATTTGAATAGAGATTAATTGGCAACCAGATAGGAAGGAATAGAGTACTTTTGAAATTTTCAAATGATAATTGGAACTTGAACTCTCAAAACAATTTTGGAAAATTTAGAAATCGAAATTCGGATTTTGTTTCGTTTCCAAAATTTTTAATATAAGGATAATATCTTGATCTAATTCAAACATTCCATTTCAATCGTGGTTATTGCTTGTATTCAAAATTTTTCAAATGTAAATTACTCCAAAACCAAATTGTTATTTTGAAATTCTATACCATCACTCGTAAAATAATTTTTTAACTCACATTATCGTAGTTAATAGAAATGACTTTTGAAAAATCTGACTAAACAAAAAGTGTAATAAATATGATAATTAGGAAGTAATATTAGAGAAGAGACGAAAGCTCACATATTGAAAGTAGCCCGAATTTGAAGTTTTAATTTAGTAGTGCCGCCACTCGTGGCGCAAGTGTTCCAAGTTAGAAGATTGATGATTGGCTGGATAACTCGCGGGAAGAATGAAGGAAAAAGCTGTACAGAGGAAATCGTTAGTGATTGTCACTCAAAACTTAACCAGAAAACCGATGGCGTAGACGATACTCGAGGGTAATTTAATTGGGGTTATGTGACAGCATCACGGGTGTCAACGAGCAAAAAGTATAAAATTTCAAACTGGTAAGGTAACATTTTTTCGTTACTATAAATGATTCAGACTTATAGACATTACGGTGCAAGTGGAGAAGAGCATGCTTAAGTCATGTCAATCAAGCTGATTTTGAAATATGATGGAGAACACTTAGAAGTATTGTAAGTTGAAAAATTTATCGGAACGCAGACTTGCCGCGCAGAAGCCGAGGAATAGGGGAAGCGTTCAAGAGAGTGCCAGGGATCGGATTGCGCATTCTTCCACGAGCCGATCTCCAATACCGGTCTCTTGAATGTCCCTGTCTTATTCATTTCCATCCCTTTGCTATATATTTGTTTCTTCTTTACTTCCTTATTTATCTGCCTTTCTTTCTATACTTGTACGCTCGTATTCCTTACTTTCGTGTTAAGTATTGAGTCACAGTTTCGTCTGTATAGTTGATTCCTTCCAATTTCCCGCGAATTATCCTGCCAATCAACAATCGTTTGAGTTGGAACAGTTGCGCCACTCGTGGCCGCAAAGCATACTACTTCATGATTATAATCAAGATTCAAATAATTTCATAACCAATGGCGTCAACGAATGGATATCAAAGTTTCATCCCCGCCCTCAATTTTTCCCGCCTAAAATATATCATTGATAACATATACAAAACTTATGCAACAAATGAATAAATATAAATGCTTGACAAAGAATATATCAAATACTTCATTGCATTCTCAATTTGCAAAATCTCTTTGTAGTATACAATACAGAGCAGCCAGGGATTCGTGTAAATTCTCACAGGGATTAGTCTATTTTCGTAATACGTAGGGTGCAGCGCACCCAAATTATCTGCTAGCTACAGATCCGCATGCGTAGGAGAATACAGAAAGTATATTCAAATCTGTATAAATAATTGTATACGTAATTTGTACAAGTAGACACATGCGAATAGTTCCCACATATTGAGAGCGGGGCTGTTTATAAATAAATTTTGGAATAGGCCTTAATTGATTTGTTACTGCGTCGCGTACGTATCCCCTTCTTTTTTGCGAGTACGAGTACGAGAGGGGATGAAGCTATGTCAGTGACGTCAATTCTCGGTGAGCATAACGCCTCATGTCACAGAATCCTTTCTGGCTTTCAGAAGACCAGCAAGCTAACAGACTCGACGACTATCCAACACGGAGGTAAATCGGATACTGAGATCTCTGTGTTTTTTGAATCCCCCCACCAACACCTCTTTGCATAGTACCAACAATTTTACACACTGGCTCCCTCTTCATTTATGTTTAACGCACGATCGTAATTCGTTTGTTGATTCTCTGTCTCTTAGTGTTTAGTTCTTTTTATAAATGTGTTTTTGTCACGTACGCACAGTGTTACTCAACAGCACTTGAATATAGAAAAATTGTTTCAAAGAATTAAGCTTGTACATTTACATATATTCATTGTTACTGTGTTGATTTAGATATTTTATTATTTTATTAACTTTAAATACAAGATTTGAGTGACGGCGTCGATGCTCTTGGATGTCTTGTTTTTCTATCTTTTTTTTTTCTTAGTTTATTACAGCAGCACTTCTCAACGACGTCGTCTTATCATTAGTTAATGGCAATGTGAAGGGTGGAAGGGTGGAGATCAGCAAGGGATAATGATTACAGAGCAGACCTGGAGCATGATGCTGGACAGTGATGTCACTGGCATCAATGAGTAAGTTTTCTGATTTTTATCTTAATTACTAGTTTTGCTAATGTTAATGGTAATGTTAATATTACACAGACTGGGCATTTCACCAAGAAAACAATTATGGATTAAAGCGGTGAAGAAATTGACGTCTGAGAGACTTGGACGGGAGGGTCTTGCTGCTTGGGAGGACAGAAAGTTAAACGCAGACCCGGAAGCGCTGGAGTCGAAGGGAACGGAAAAGGAAATTGGTCCGAGTAACGCAGAGACGGAACCGGAAGTTGCTGTAGCACCACAACCGGTAACCGAGGAAGAACCTCCAATGCAGAGAGGTAGACCTGTTGACCCTTATAAATATAATGTAAATTACATTAACATAAAATGATATGTTATCCCATTAATTATAGATGTTTTCAAAAAGGGTGTTCTCTACAAGGGAATATTTTGTCCTTCGCTCAGCAATAGTTTTCATAGTCAACAGCTGGAAACGTCGTATCTGCATTATTCAAATCGTCAGCGACAAAAGTCTTTGATAATGCTAAACATCGTTGATCTATTTTTAAAGGTAGAAATTATTAATTGATAAAACGTAATTAATCCATGGGGGTCAGTTATTATGTTTAAAAAAATTACAGATAGCACTGATCTCTATATGGCTCTGGAGAAGAAATGAGACCAACAGCGACGGTCTTATCGAGTCTTTATCCTGGACAGTGTGCTGCATGGCTGCAAATATAATAATATGTGTTCTGGGTTGCTGGCGATGTTTCTCAAACAATTATCTCTACTGGGCTTCTATCTTTACCTGGTTATTAATAAACTCACAAGGTAATGTATCCGTCAGAACTGAGTATTCGATCCAATTATAGAATCTGAGAATGAGAAAAGGTTAGTCTCAAGCTTGACAGCGACAAATAAATAAAACAATTCCATAACGTTGGAAATATCATTGAAAGGCCTGAGTAATAATTTTATTTTATTCAGTGAACCGAAACCATTGACGGTTCTAATCGATAAATTCAGACGATATCCAGTGAAGCGCGTTACACCAATGGAGGCCACCTGTTACTCCCAGATAGGAAAATAGCAATTACTAAAAATACAGAAATAACATATAAAACATACAAAACTCCCTTGAGGATGTTTCTACTGTTTTCTCAAGCTCAGTCTTCTCAGTATGTTCACTGCTAAAGTAGCCAGATACCCAGACTGAAATTCTTCCGCGAATAACATTGAACGTTATTTATTGATTCATAGAGAATGATATAGTATTAAAACAGCAAACAAAGTGTCACTTAATAATCTAACTCTTGCAGGATTTATAGGGGCAGGTCTGAATTTTTCTAGTCAGCAACGACTAATGTGGTACATATTATTCGTTGTGTATGCCCCTTATGCCATGTTACCATTGCCACTAAGATGGTGCGTGCTGGCAGGATTTGGTACAGCCCTTACACATACAGCAATGGCAATAGGAACTCTCTTGGCAAATTCAACCTACGTAAGAGAATATATAAAAATAATAAATAAATTAATGTAATTGTTACTTCATTATTCATTAATATTATTACCTCCAGGATCTAGCATGTATCGCTAGGATGTTGTCGACCAATGTCCTCCTCTACGTTGCTGTTAATCTAGCAGGGATGTACACAAAGTACTTAACGGATCGTGGTCAAAGGCAGGCCTTTTTAGAGACTCATCGATCCATGGAAACTCGACAGCGTACGCAGAGTGAAAGTAATCGTCAGGAAAAGTTACTTCTATCAGGTAGATGATGCTTCAGATTTCCCAGACAGACAAGGAGAAGATTTATTAATTTGGAGCAGTCCTGTACGTCAGTTCCAGATTGATTTCATTAAACTACTGACTATTACACTTTCCAATTTTAATAAGTTAATTTATAAAGCTACTGACAAGGTACAGAGTTTATATTTACCCTGGTAACCACGTGCAGACTACAATACCCAGTGAAGCATCCATAACGTGGTCACTAGAGTGTCAAGAGGGTCACTAGAGAGATTTTCAGTCGATTGCTTTAAAGTCCTTTACACATGGGCTATTGATTTATTCTGTATACATATATTTCTATTAATTCTAAATGTCCAAGTAATAGAGTATATATATTTCGCTCTCTATAGTCCTGCCAGATTTCGTCGCCAAGGAGATGATACGCGACATCGCCAGGGAAACCGAACGTGGTGGGACAATTTCGTTCACGCCAAATCAATTTCATAGGATTTACATACATCGTTATGAAAATGTCAGTATACTGTTCGCAGACATCAAAGGATTTACAGGTAGAAAAATGGAGTATAATAATCAGATCTAGTAATTATATCAACCTCTACTCCATAGGCTTGATGGGTAACTTGGTATTGGTTTTTTTAGCACTTGCCAGTCAGTGTAGTGCGCAGGAATTAGTCAAAGTGTTGAATGATCTCTTTGCAAGATTCGACAGACTGTCATCTGAGAATCATTGTTTAAGAATTAAACTTCTTGGTGATTGTTACTACTGCGTTTCCGGTTTGCCAACTGCCAGGGTTGATCATGCGCATTGCTGCGTTGAGATGGGATTGCATATGATCAAAGCAATCAGGGATGTTCGTTATACTACAAAGGTTTTTATAATTTTTGTACCTTAATCTCTGTCTTTTTTGACATTAACTCTTCTATCAGAATAATTTTGGTTTTGGTAGGTGGATCTCAACATGAGAATAGGAATACACAGTGGATCTGTTCTCTGCGGAGTCCTTGGTTTAAGGAAATGGCAATTTGATGTATGGTCCTATGATGTTACGCTTGCTAATCATTTGGAAAGTGGTGGAATTCCAGGGTTGGTACTGATACAATTGTTGGTTGTGTTATAAATGACAATGGTTCTATAAAAATATTTACTTGCAGGAGGGTTCATATATCTTCTGATACTCTGAAGTGTCTCAATGATGTTTATGAAGTAGAACTAGGATGTGGTACAGAGAGGGATAACTATTTGAAGGACAGAAATGTGGTGACCTACTTGATAAAGCAGATAGAGCCTCTCAGATCAAGGAGACGATATTCGTCTCGTCCAAAAATTTGGAACGAGGATGATTCAGGCAATAGGAGTAAGAAGAGTTTTAAATTGAATAATCCCTTATCGGCAAATAGTAATCCAAGTTCTTTGGAGGATGATATAGGGGTTGATTGGACACCAGAAATTCCATTTGAGAATGTAAGATTATAAAGGACTACAATGAATATGAATTTATATAAGAGGAAATGAATTATTTTTGAACATATTTTTGGGTCAATTTAGTTAAACAGTGCTACATCGATGAGTAATTTGGAATCTGAATACCTGGAGGAGGAAAGTGGTACAAGCAAAAATCCAAAATCTCCTTGCAGTACAGCTAGTGAGAAATTGGCAAAAGCTTCGGATGCTCTGGAGTCAGCCAGTAATAAAAGGATGAGATCAGCCAATATAAATGCATGGACACTCCGTTACAATGATGAGAGTCTAGAATCACAGGTTGGGGAATATTATTATACATAATAAATATATATGTAACTAATACTATAATGATTTATGTGAAAGGTACTCAATATTTTTTTATCCTTATAAAAGTTTGGACAGCTGCGAGAAGATATGTTCAAATCCAACATGATATGCTGCTTCGTCATTTGGCTTTTCATTGCAATTTGTCAAGCAGTGATACTTCCCAGGTAATTATTATCAAATGATAACGAGTTTCAATTTAAAAAATAAAAATTACTTTTACAGTTGCACAGTACTGTTGATATCTTTACTCTTGACTACATTGATCCTTGTGGGAGCTTCAATCCTGGTAATGGCAGAGGAATTCAAAAGTCTTCCAACGTACCTTCAGCATTCCTCATCGATGCTAGTGCACAATAAGCAGCACAGGACGATCTTCATTTGCAGTGTGATATCCTTAATGGCAGCGACCTCGTTAATAATCGTCACAGCATGTTCCTCAGGTGGCGATTGTTCAGGAACAACCTTGGAAACATCCTTTAAATATCCAAGAGCAGCAATAATGACGTCATCCTCAAGAATAATAACAGGCACAACGACCCAGCCACCAGAGATATCCTCCACGACGATGAGTCTAAACGAGCTCATCCTCGGCTTCCTAGCAGCTGCACTCAGGGAAGATATCAACAGGGAAAACTTGACGGAGAGCAGTAGGAATCGGTCTAAGAGTGATCCCCAAGAGTCCAGGGATATCGAGGTGAAGCTGACTCACATCGTGAACGGAAAAGCGAGCCTCGCTAAGAGACGAACCAGGCAAGAGTTCTTCCGGTTTTACAGATACGAACAGCACTACGGTACCACTGCGAGGAGACATTACAAAAGGTTCGCGAGGAACCGAGGTAAGGATGATCAGAGGATGATTACTTTGAGGAAGGTCTTGTCAATCCAGGAAGATATGAAGCCCATCGAGCAGCTAGACATTTGTCAAACTGGAAATTGTTTTCTTCCTGAGTACATTGTATTTACTTGGATCTTATGTCTGATCGCACTGGCTTCAGCTTTGAAGCTTTATTACCTAGTGAAAACTGCCCTGGCCACCATCATCGTGGCTGTCTATACTGTACTCATCCTGGTATTGAAACCAGAATTATTCACAGAAGACTCCCAAGAGGAGAGTATGTAAGTTTACAATCATTATTAAATTCTTTATACTTTTGTTACCAACAATTTTTTATTTGTTCAACAGTAATATTTTCAGGACCAACACACCCTTATCGGCACAGATGCTGATATTTCTGGTAGTGTTCCTGGTGATGGTTACCTATCATGGTCGTCTAGTGGAAGTTACATCCAGGTTGGATTTCTTGTGGAAGCAACAAGCAGAAAGGGAACTGGGTGATATGATAGAATCCAGACATAATAATATGCAATTATTGAAAAATATTCTGCCTGATCATGTGGCTCATCATTTTTTAACTCAGGACAGAGCACCGGAGGTGAATGCAATTTTATATGTAAATAATAAAAGTAATCATTTTCAATTTTTTCCAACTCTACTTGAATTCATTTACTTCAGGAATTGTATTCGCAATCGCGTGACAAGGTGGGCGTTATGTTTGCTAGTGTACCCAATTTTACGGAATTTTACTCAGAAGATGTGAATAAAGGAATGGAATGTATTAGACTACTCAATGAGATAATTGGTGAGTGACTTCATCGTTCCATGAAATAATTTGAACTAATTTTACATTTAGCAAACTGATATCAATTAACTTACAGCTGATTTTGATGAATTGTTGGATGAGACAAGGTTTCATTGCATTGAGAAAATTAAGACTGTGGGAGCTACATACATGGCTGCATCTGGACTTAATCCCTGTCAAAATGTATGAGTTAATAATTTTAATATTCATAGCAAATACTTAATGGATAATTGAAAAATTCATTGTACTGCTTTTACTTTCAGGATAAAACCACAGATGATATGGAGCATCTGTGTCGTCTAGTAGACTATGCTGTAGCAATGAGGCAGAGATTGGAGGATGTCAATGTACATTCATTCAATAACTTTGACCTTCGAGTAGGAATAAGTTGTGGCCCTTTAGTGGGAGGAGTAATTGGAGCACGAAAGCCAGTTTTTGATATTTGGGGTAATACAGTAAACGAGGCATCACGTATGGACTCGACAGGTGTCATGGGAAAGATTCAAGTACCACGAGATATAGCCAGGGTGAATAATGCACCAATAAAAAAAGATGACATACTATCATAAGGAACATTAATTAAGTATTAATAATTTCTAAATCAGTTTCTAGAATCCAGAGGATATCAAACACAAAAGAGGGGCCTGATCGAGGTCAAAGGAAAAGGTACCATGGAAACTTACTTTGTACTTGGAAAAGGTACTATACACCAGGAAGGTACAGCGAGACATTCAAGTAGCTGTAGAAGTCTGGCTGCTGTGGTCTACGGAGTAGTGCAAGCAAGGAGGAAACAGACAAGAGCACTTAGGAGAACCTAGGGAACATCCTCCTGGAGAAAGTCCATAGATGAGAAAGA
Source organism: Calameuta pallipes (assembly GCA_030142375.1). Taxonomy (NCBI): domain Eukaryota; kingdom Metazoa; phylum Arthropoda; class Insecta; order Hymenoptera; family Cephidae; genus Calameuta; species Calameuta pallipes. The sequence goes on from JARQSW010000360.1 coordinate 299,083, forward strand.
GAGAAAATGACAAAGACAAAGAGAATCAAAAAATAAACATACATGATAGGAATCCTCGTTCATTAGGGGCTGTGCAAATGTTAATTATTTCATAATATAATAAGAGGAATAATACAGTTTTTATGTAAGAGTATCGATTAAGGGGATTTTAAGGAAAGAAAAATCTGATAAGAAAAAAGCCCAACAGAGGATGGAATTCTCCTTGTATGTTCTCCAGGAGGGAAATGAAATATCAATGTCTTCGTACCTTCGCAATAATTATTACGTGTAAACTTTAAATATATCAATTTATTCGCTACGATTGGTCATTAAATAAAATTTCATATAGGTACTATTACAGTATTCGTAGAGTAAAGCGCTGATATTTAATATTCGTCTCGTCATAGTTATTTCGCAAGAACTCGAGGAAGTTGTAGACGAGACAGAAATTGATAAAGTTGTTTTTCTCATTGGTCGTTCGGAGTGGCGTGAATTTCGTTAGCGTCAGAATTTATTTTCTTTGATCATCCAATGAAAACACAAAATTTCGGGGGAAGAAAGAAAGAGAAGATACAGATTTATAAGAACCTACAAACAAGATAAAATATTCAATTGATCTCATTAAATGGAAAATTTCCACAATGAATAATATTATCAAGAATGTGTACAAGGAAAATGCAAAGTAGCAATCCATAGTAGCTCACAAATCTTGTGTGAGCAACTTAGGACAAATAAAAACTGAAGTCGTCTAGCAATAGTCGAGCAAGACAACACAAGCAAGACTTTATCTGACTGTTATTACATAACATAAACTGAGCTATAAGTACTGTATATGTGAGACAGATATGTTAGTAAATCTATTTCAATAGAATATTGTTTCACGGAACAACCAAGCCCCAATTCTTGTTCGAGCTTATATTGAAAGAAAGAAACAATTTCTTTGAAAAAATGCTTGGAGACAATTCTGTTTAGACAAGAAAAGCGTCAAACGACGAATACAATTGAGATATGTGAACAAAAAATGGATAACTAAAAAACATTACCACTGTGTATTCATTCCGCTTCATTTTAAAGAACATTATTATGAAAATTCACGCACAACGTCATCTATCATTCGTACATAATCTTCACACGCACTCATCATTCTTTTTATGAAATATTTTTTAATGTCTCTTCCACGCTGTCTTTCTCTCATCTGTTAACTGTTATAATTCTAACCTCTTCGTGGTCTTCGTCTTTACTGGGGCACTTTGAGAACAACGCCGCAACCTCCTCGCTGTCTCGACGAGGACGATAAATGAATACACAGAAGGACGAGCAAGAAAAGAAGGAAGATGGTCGTCCTCATCTCCCGCGACTTCATTATTGTTACCGAGAGAATTGGCGTTTATGGCGTCTACACCCGCCGTATAGAGGACACCAGGACGTATCCGCGGCGCCATATTGGAAGGGACACCTAACAATAATACGTTACGAATAAATCCTTTTGTTTCTTATGCGTGCTTTTGTTGTCGTTTGTTGCTTATCCTCCTCATTTGCGCAATGAGCGTCAACTTATTCAAAAGTTACAAATTCTTCACTTACGAGCTACAATTTAAACATTCTTCGCACTCAACGCACAACGTCGACAAAGCGGAGTTCGCTAAATCGTATTTTGCCCGACGGCCATCTTATTCATTCGCACATTATTTAATTTTTTTTTTTCGAAAATATTCACACACCCCAAAAGTCGAGATCGTGCGAGCACGAAGAGTTTATTTTCATTTTTTAAATATTTTTTTGGGCTATTCTCGTTCGCGTGTCGAAACCCTGTTCCCTGTAGAAATAACTCGCGATTCCCTCTATTCACGGTATCACTATTTTTTTATATTTATTTTCATTTACTTACGTTTTCATTTATTTCTCTTACATTTTTTCACTCGACGCGAGCGAAACGAAAAGAGCACCGTTAATCGAGCGACGATAAAATTCCAGACCGAGTCTCAGAACGAATTTGCACGCGTTCCGAAGACGCAAAAAATTGTACGCTTTGGCCCTTTCAAATTTCATCAACCGCGTCACGGGACTTTTTCAAATTATTTCATTTTTTATAAGAAAAATTCACATCCAGTTACAGTATCACGACTGCAAGAGAACATACAAAAATCTTTCAGCCAAGACAGCTAAGATCCCCGACAAACATCTCGAACTCGTTATTAAATTTATATTAATTTCATATATATAATAATAATTAATATATAATAATTACAAATAATTAGTTATTAATATTCTTTCTTTTTTTTTAATATTTCACTAGATTTGTAAAAAGTCTATTCTCCTCGCGGCTCGTGTCGCTGCCTTTGTGTTTCTCCGAATTTGCCGAGACACAGCATATATTATATCGCGTGCCTCCATTTGTTTATGTCCGTGTAAATGTCTGTAATTATCGAATTTCTTAAAAGTAAAACCATTCACATCTTTCAATCTCTTGTAAACTATCCTGTGTACTTGTCTCGTGTATCGCTCCTACAAAGTGTAATCGCGTTAAAAAAAAAAAGGAAAAAAAATAAAAATAAAAAGAGAGAAAACGCCGTGAGCATCGCGGCATAATTATTCCCATTTTGTTTCATTTTAAATTGCTTTTATCACAAGAGCCCGTTTAAATGTAATCGTCGCGGCTCTGAAAAAAATGCCGCCTATTTGACACGACAAAGAAAAAAAAGTACACTCCTGGAAGAAAATGCCTTAATGCATCCCTCGTGTAATTTTCATGTCCACCCGTGATCGTAAGATACAAAATAATGATTGTCAACGTACCAAGAGATCATAGACAAGAGAGAATGATACAATCATCACAAGACAATTCATCGACCGGATATACTAATCAAAGAGAACAATATTCCGTACTCCCAGGAACGTACTTCCGCGTTCTATTGAAAAACTTAATAGCTAGGGGGGGGGGGGGCGGAGGGTAAGAGAGGGGGCAGAGGGAGCGCGTCTTCGTAAAGGGTACCATACAGAAGGGTGTAATATTCGACCCCCTAGTTGCTGCGTTTGAATACCAGATACACGAGGTGCTATGACAAGCCGTAAAAAATAAATGTCACGGCATGCGGACTGTCAGCGGTACCCCTGTGCGCCGTATGTACACTCGGTGTAAAACTCCGAGAAAGAAGAAAAAGAAGGAATGGAAAATATATATATATATGTCAACTTCCGTTTAACAGATGAGATTAAAGCGATAGGAAACAATATACCCAACGCGTATACAATATATAGTATGGTAGTATGTATAGTGTTATCCAGTCAGACGCGTCTTTTGAAAGGTTATGATAGCAACAAAGGTATATACCATAGCTTTGTTGTATATCACAAGATAGTACCCGGATGTGAGTTTATATTGTGTTCTGCGCGTATTAAATTTTGTTCATTCTTTCCTTTCTTTTCTTCTTTTTCTCCTCCCATTTGTACCTCCACATTAATTTAACCTCCGTGCGTTTGGCGAATGGCGTTTGTTCAGATACATAAGGAGTACGTGAGAAACCCAATAAATATATGCAGTCCGTGCTTCTCGCGTACTCCGATATTTTTCTTCTTTCTTTTTTTGTTTAAGTCTTCCTTCGCGCACGCTCTTTCTTTCTTAATTACGTATATCCGGCATTCTTCATGTGTTGCCGTCGATGGCGCCATCTATGCGCGTACGGTGATGCGCACTCGTCGATCAGATCGGTAGAGGAATATCAGAAAATATTTACATATTCTTCCATGAGACACTCGATGACGAGGACGTCGTCGTCGATCACAGCCATTCCGTGAAACAACCGCCGAACCACATCACTACTATCGGGAAGAGATAAGTCGTGAGTGCCCTGGACAGAGACATCTTCTGTCTTGATGCACCACTGTCGGTTGTCCTGGTCGTGTTGCTGGTTACTTCATGTTCTATGTCCACCTTTGGTGGTTGCGTCTCTTCTGGCGGTACATAAGGCTTCTCGGGTACGGGTTGAGGTTCGTATCCTGAACCCTTCTCGTTGAAGCCATCCTCGTCATCGGTTATCCTATCGTCATCTTCATCGTCACCCGAACCACTTCCGGAACCGTACCACGTTTCCTCTGCAAGATATATAGACAATAAGTTATACTTTTCAATGTAATACAAACGAATATCAGTGATTATGTACGTTATGTTATTTTTACCTGTGTCTATCCAATCTACGTCTTGACCACTGTAAGCTGATCTTAAACGATTCGTTATCGTCGCCAGGGCAAAGATTTGTTCCCTGACTATCGTCGGTCTGAACGTGGAGGCACGTACTTCCGGATTAAGATTCTGAGATTCCCCGTCCGAGGATACTGGATATATGTATCTGTTAAGGATAATCATGAGAGATTGTTAATGATCAAGAGAGAAAATTGATTCTTGCATTTTATTTTTTTTTACATAAAAAAGTATTACATACTTATCCACGTGTGTACCGTTCCAGCATTCCTTGGTATTACTGGGTGGTACTACTAGACCATTGTTACACAGTTGATAAGGGAGGTAGACCCAGAATTGTCTAGAGTCCCGGACTTTCTGCCGTATCTCCTTGACGAGCTTGTCAAGCATCACAGCCGTCGGTGTTTTGTCCTCTGCCGACGGTTCCTGATCGAATTTCAGAGACTCCAACTCGAGTTCCTGATTGTTCCTCCTACGACGTCTACCAAGAACAGGACGTCCACACGCGGAGAAGACACCCTTGGAGACTTCCTGACTGTTCTCTTGGAAGTTCATAATGGCCTCGGATATCTTGAGATTTATGGGTCTGACCAGCATCTCAATATTGAAGGGTCCAAGGAGTCGATCAGCAATCTTGTCAAAGGCTTCTGCAAATTTCAAGTGAGAAGATCATTTTTAAGTATTTCATCCACTCATCAAGCACGTACTCTCGCACCATATCCAATTACGCAATAGGTCAAACGTGTGTGATATTAATTAATTCTGGTGAGATTCATCAGAAGGGACTGATTGAATTAACAAGTATCATCAAGAGTGTCAAACGGTTATAGAGACTAATCCAAGTGATTGCAACAGCTGTCGCGCTTCAAATTCCAGCAAAGAAAAAGGGCCTGAACTGGGTTTGGCATACACATCTGTCTCTTACTAATAAATTGATTCCATTCCGAGTCAAGGGCCGCGTGCTGGGCCAGGCAACCTTTCATCACGTTGGCGCACATGTCCCCACAGGCTAAAACGTTTCCTGGGATCCCGCTGCAGGAAGGACAAACTGTCATCCTGGTGAGAGCAGCAGCGCACTCTGGCGACGATTCCAACTAAAAGAATAATTAGTTACATTTCTTTTACACATAGGTACAGCTACTTAAACTCTGCACCCTCAAACCCTTTGGTCCGTCAGAATAAAAAATAGCCAAAAACTTCATCTCTTACCGTCTGCATATTCTTGAGGACATCAGCAGCAATCGATAGGGCCTGACTGAACGCCCTGGTAGCCACAAAGCACCTTTTCACCTGAACCCCCAATTTGTGGGGCACGTCGCCAAACGGTGCCATCTCCTTCATGTGATTGCTCACGCACTCAAGATACTGCCTGTCAAATTGATACTGACTGTTCAGTACAGTGAACATCTTCTGGTACAGGGTATTAAAGAAGTTTTCCATGACCTCGTCCAGATCGACCTAATCGTTATGAAAAAAAAAGAAAATTAATTAACAGTTAAACGCGAATCCAATAAATAAAAATTAATACAACGAAGCCATTAGAAATACAGTAATCAAGCTAATAGCCTCTATAGGTTAAATGAAAATAATTCTTCAGAAGACAAAAAGCGTCTATAGCAAGTGAATGAAGAATTAACGGTAAGCTTCATTGGGGCAATGAAATTCTTTCTGTCGGCCATTTTGAGGCTCGGACATGCATAGAAAATCAGTAAAGTGAAAAATCAGTAAGGTTACCATGTTAAAATATCAAGGAATTCTGACAATTTCAATGGTAATCGTACAAAGCACTTAACGACAATAATATGAATTATACATTCAGAAGACATATTTACGAGATCCATTATAATCAATGAATGTACAAGGAATTACTGTTTGCCGTCCATAAGGCATTCTCGTTCGCGAAGGTCTGGAGGATCGATTTCGCGTGGCAAAGTAGAACCGGTATAAAGCACAAGAGGGCAGGGTTCGTTGGCTCCTGCCAGTAATTATAACTCAGCCAAAAATAGCGTATTCGATAAATCATCGATTCGTGCCTGTTTTATGTATACGATTTGCATACCCGTCTCTGAATACACGATATGCTTAAAGCTGTGAAATAATACAATTTTGCCAGATTGTTTTAATAAAGCACACACATATATTATATATAGCGTTCAATTATTTCTTTGGTTCCTCCAGTCCTTCTAATATGACCGAGCGCAAGAATATTCAATTCCGTAAGGGATCAAAGAGACCACGTGGTTATCGCTTAAAAGCGACCATCGTACATTTCAAAGGGCTTCAGGGTATATTCAGTTAGCGACCCTTATCAGCTACTCGGACGATTCTACACGTCAAAAGCATTGATTAAGTACAGGACGTCACGCAAGCCCTGCTGGTGGTGATTTACCCATGCCAGTACGACGTAGCAAGAAATAACCATAAGGAGACGACATTTTGAGTTAAATGAAAATGATTCAAGCCATAGGAACGTACGTACAAGGTACGGATAGCTGTAGCAATATACAGGTATGCATGAAAGGTGTAGGATAGAAAGAAGCAATGAAACGGTAGGAGTAAAGTGAGAAGTCGAAGAATGTAATGAAAAAGATGAAGAAAAAAAAGGAAAAGAAGAAAGGAAAAAGTTTGCCTTTGTAAATTGAGTCTGCGAGAGTCTCATATCGTTGAGGAAATTTGATTTACAGTCGAGACTGCCTCTAGGTGGGAGCTTTAAAGGTAGCTGGGCTTCACGTTATGGATATAGGACGGACCAAGGTTGTAGCTGAGCTTTAGAATGTCCATTATCCGAGAATCTTCCTAATAACATGAACAAAAGCTTCAATAGAGTTCCCTGTCCACCTTGTTCAACTTACGTTAATTCAACTACGTAGGAGGAGCTTTTTAGATCGAGCTGAGTCGAACAATGGGGGAGGGGGGGACCTTTGTAGTAAATTTTTTGTTGTTACTTCCACGTGCAAGAGCTTTTATTATATATGGAATATTACGTTTTAATAATGCCTGACGGGAGGCATTAATGTAAGCTGTGCTTTTCAGGATATTGTACTGGTGTATAAGCTGTACGGATGTGTAAGGTGGATAAGGCGTGTTAGAATTATGGAATATATTAAGAATAAAAGCTCACCGTGCCCTTGGCATAATAATTTTCAAGCTCTATGAAGAGATCCGTGAAGACTTCAGAGTTCTGCTCGTAGAGTATGCCGTATGTCTTTTTGAACATCTCGTGAAAGCCCTTTTTGCTGGTGGCCAAAAGCTCCTTGAAGAAATCTGCAAAAAGAATGGGGGTCTGTCTTTAGCGAGCTTTCGACTGAGCTTTTTGGTTTACATGCTGGGTCGTTGCCTTCCTTTCTCTCTCTTGGCAAACTTCTGATAAGTGGATTGCCCAGCGGGAAAGAGTATTTGGCAAACGCCTGGCTAAAGCTGTTTGGACAATGCATGTAGTTCTTGCTGCGAGGAGGGCTGGTAAAGCTCGGGCAAAAAGCTTGCGGCTTCAGGACTCTTGCACCTCAGCCAACCGAGCGAGGGGACTTTCGCTGTGGCTTCGAGGGGTTTCTAGCTGAGAATTGAAAGTCCAAGGAAATAAAATAAAAGGCTTCTAGGAAACAAGGGCGGTCCCGTATTGAAAGTTCTTGGAGATCAAAGAGTGAATTTTTTGAAGTGGGCAAATTAAAAGCTGTGTAATAAAATTGGGGGAAAAAAAGATAAATCGATCAAAGCTTTGAAATTTGTTCCTGTCGCAAGACTAAAACACAAACTTTTACTTCCAAGTCTTTTTTACGCCTCTTTCACAAATTTTTCATTTCCTCTTTCTAATTAAACAGAACCTAGCATCCTCCTTTAAAAGCGACGAACAATCTTCAAGTGAATCACGTAGCTGGGATTTTCAGGGGTTCTGTGAAGACAACCCCAGAGGCTACGTTACGCGTTACCAGAGGGCGGAGAGGGCCAGACAAGGGTCGTAGGGGTTGAAGCAATTACATTGTTCAGAGACAACCCCACGTATACATAGAAGCGACAGAAGTAGCGGAGAGGCGGCTATCAGTACACAGCAAAGTAGCCTTGACATGTACCAGTTTTATCAGTAAGGATCCCCTTTGTGCTATTGACAAAGAGATAGATAGGTATACAAGAAAGAGAGTTCAGCAAAGGAATTACAAAAAAAAATAAAGAAACTTTAACAACTCATAACTTCGATACAAAATGGCAATAACAACGATGAAGTCTCGATATATGAAGTATTAATTTTCAATCAGGAATCAATAAACATAATACAGCATTCAAAGTCTTTCAAGTATTAAAGTATTCAAGGTTCTTTAAGTATTACCAAACACGAAGCTTCAAAGTAAAGCTTCATTTTGCATCTACATACTCAGACAACCTAATACGTGTACAAGTACATGGTACATGTATATATGACTTAACTCAAATCCTCTCTAGCATATACAGTATACTGTACTTGTATTATATAGTACGTGTACACATATATGTATTATTCTCTCAACCCCCTACATTTTTTTCCTCTCATGTTCCCTATGTGCCGTTCACAGGTCCTCCGAACACGCCCTTCTGGTTTCTCTTTAATTAAAAAAAAATCTCAGCAAAAGTGTCTCCACACAGGACGTATCCACTCGGTGCAGCTAACCACAGTGGAATCTCATTTGTCGCGTCGACGTGGAAAATTCGTTCACTTTAGTAAAATCCGTAAAATTGATGACAGACATCCCAAAAATGCTGTCCCTTGGTGGACCCTGAGTATATGGGAAAAAAAGTTAAAGATTCAAGTACATATAATTGTTGAAAGTCTAGATTTTTCTTTTTTACTCACTTTGAAACCTCGTATCCCTCGTAGCTAATAATTGTTGTAGACGCTGCAGAGTCTCCTTCGTCGCTTTCTCGTGCTTGTCTCTGGCTCTTGCCTGAAGTCTCGTTTCCATGTCGGCGCTGCAGCAAACTTCCCTGCCGCTCCTGACGCCACCGCATGTTTTCAATTCCATGGCTGAAACGAGTAAGACGTAGGATTAAATAATTGCAGATACAATTATTATTTTTTTAAATTTATTAGGGATGCTGCAAAATATTTGTAACATATAGTAATGGCCATCGATGGTCCAATAAGAAATCATGAAACATCTATTGTACCCAGAGGGTTAGTTATATGGGAGAAAGAGCTTTTCTTCTGTCTCATGAAATGAATCTCGAGAATCTCAGAGTGTAGTGTTTACTCAGGAAATACTATCTAAGGGATGACTCTGTCTCCTACTGTCTTCTACATACCCAAAGGTAAACTAATTTTTTTCTTTCTTTGATATTCGATATGGAGGGTTTGAAAAACTCATTGAAAAAGATAACAGGGAGCTTAAGGCTATTTTCATCGCGTATACCTAGACGGGATGACGTGGCAGAGAATATTTATCCATATGTGGACATTCAGGCTCCAATTGAAAATCTAAGTTGGACGATCACGAACAACGTCACGTATCCGAGATAAAATGATCTCGTAAATCCAAATCCCTGGAACCCATTAGGATTTTCAAGTCTGACACATCGCGCACACGTTCTCAAAGTAGAAATTGCTTTTCACCCTAAACTTACCCTCGACGGTATTATACTCTACATATGTATACAGTATATCTATATACCCGCATTCAAAACGTTCAAACCACCGTTCAACGGGGTATACACGTTCAAAAATCTGTATACACTTTCAAAAATCTGTATGCACATCACATATGTTACACAGGACAGACATAAGGAAGGTCTTGATAATGGAAGAAAATTGCTGAACCTTGAAAGACAAAGTTTACCGCCTGACACGCGAATGCATCCCCTGAAGCCCATAAAACTTTTAAGGGTGCCAATGGGTAATTAAAGCTCGCGAAGCCCATAAAAAATGGTTAGGTACCTAAGAAACTTATGGATAAATTTATGAACACAGAAACTAAATGAAGGTGACGTAAGAAAGTGACTGAAAAGAATTTCAGACTCAAACATGCACTATTTCATATTCAGTTCCTTGGCTGAAAGGTCTGTTGGTAAACGCGATATCTACATTACCATTTGGAATTTTGAAATAGACTCAACACGTAAACCCAACAGTCGGTACGGTAGACCGAGTAAGCTAAAGGCGAATTCCTATTGGCGAACTACCTTTGTAAATACGTAATAGCAGAAAAATAGGACAAAGTAAAAAGCCCCGTGGACCTAATGTAATACGGTTAAAGAGACGTCGTTTGACGTCGCAAGGACCCTGCTACCAGCCGGTACCTGCTGAGTATTACAGTGGCAGTAGTACTGTAGCTATTGTCACTGTTGCGGTAACTATTACTATAGCGAGGTGGGGAAGGTGGAAGCCGAGACAAGCGACGTCGCCGACAGTTTCCGTCGCGACGTATTTCCGAGACGTGGGTCGACGCTCTCATGAGAATTGCCCTTTAAATGGTCCAAAAGAATTTTCAAGACTTGTTGAGAGTACCAATGAATATACAGATATACATTCGGGCTTGTATATTAGACGAAATGCATAATATACTGTGAGTAAGATATATGAGTGTCGCTCATTGTGATACAGCTTTACGTTATATATACATATATACATATACGATTAAAATTTTATCAAGCTGACATCTTTACACTTTATGTATTATTATATATAATACATATACAGTATTTTTTTAATTGTCTAGATTATTTTTGTCTCAAAGCCTTCCGTTTTCTATAGAAATTTCGCCGTGTATCGTCAGGAGGGAGGAGTGGATCGATTCGTCCTACATAAAATACACGTGCGGATGCACCTTGAAGCCCAAGTCCTTAACGGCCGATTAGACTAGCCGCGTCAAGCCGGGCGTACTTTGAGTAGGGTGACTGTTTTTTTTTTTTTTTTTTTTATAACGAAAGGTCAGACTTACGTCATCGAGCGCCAATTTGCATAGGGAAAGCGTCCGTAATGTTTCCATGTAGCATACTATGCAGGATATAGGTATTGTTTGGTATGACAGTACCATAGGTAAATATAGACCAATGTTATACACTGACTGAATCGATGTGGAAACTCAGCTTAAAGCTCAGGTTAGCTCGATACGACGAAGTTGAAGTGACGGCGGGTGCGGTAGGTACAGGATATGAAGATTCTGTTTGCGTGTACGTATGGGAAGGGATGCATGGATCCTGTTTCGGAGTAACAGTTCAATGTTAAAGCTGAGGAGCGAATTGGAGTACGTGAAAATTTGCCTTGAGGTGATGCCTATACGTGCTTCTCTTCGTAGAAAAATAAGTTTCGCGGAAATTGTGTTTGTTGAATATTTGACGAATTCGAGGGAGAAAGTCCGGGACGAGGGGATGGATATTATTAATTCTTTCGAGGGGGAGCGAGAGGGGAGACAGATACATGGGGAGTGAGAGAGACCGAGATATGATCTTCAAAGAAGACGACGGATAGGATACGAAATTGTGCACGAACTGTATATCGTGAGAATGGAAATCACAGTGAAATTTTGTGTGACAGTAACATACCTTATGGAGAAAAAAAAAAGGTACAAATAAAATTGTTGAGTTCTGTAAGGGCGGTTCTGAGGATCTTGGTACAGAATGGTATGGCGAATCAGGAGAGGGTGTTTGCCAAGAAGCAAACCCCCTGGTTGTTGCTAGGAGACACCCTTTAGGGCTATATATTGCATTAGCTTTGGCTCGCTTGCAAGAGAACGGGGAAAGAGCTATTTCTTTCTTTCTCTCTCATTTTCTGTCTCTCTCGCGCGCGCGCTCTCTCTCTCTCTCTGGGACTGAACTATGAGAAAACTCAGGGCAGACGCTATTTTTTGTTATAAATGTGGATTGATTTGATGATAATGAATAAGATATCGAACGTCAAGACGTGGTTTTTTTTTTTCACATATCGCTCCTGTACGGATGGAGATGCAATTTTATTACGATGATGATTTTTGCCAAATTCTTTACGTTCTCGAATTTTCCAAGTGGATATTTGCTAGCGGATATTTTGTAAAAGCTGTCGAACTTCCTGTACGGGGAGACCAGCGAATTCGTAGCAATTAACGTTGGATAATTGGCCACGTTAATTGCAGCCGTTAAGTACGAGAGATTTTGGAGGGCGGTTATGTAGGCTCGGTCGGTAACTGTAGGTAACTGCTATTATCGTCTCTGTTAAATTCTGTATTACCTATTGGATTCAAAAATTGGTTGTTCTAACAGGTGGCACGTGAATTGTATTTAAGTACGCGTTGGTATTCAATGGTTTTGGATATGGTAGGAATTTATTAAGGTGCACTGGATATATATATATATATACATACACATATATACCAGACCCTCGAGAGGGTTGTTTTCGTAGGGTGGGATTTTCGCCTGTAATTTATTTGATGGGCCCTTATTACGAGGACTTTAATTAGTACTCAAAGCACCATAATATCATCCAACGAAATAGGAAATTTTCCAAGTTAATCTTTGACAGACGTAATCTTCAATTAAAAATATTGTAAAGTTTTCTTACCTATACGTTTTTGGATGTAATTTTTTTTGGATAATTTTCACTATACAATTTCCATTATTTCCTTACGGGGATTTACAGGCTGGAAAACTTTATGGCTGTCCCGACGACTGGACGCTCGATAAATTCAAATGCTAATTCAACGGGACGCGACAACGTGGCGCCTCGTGCGCTTTGTGTACGGTAGCTTTATGTTTTCACGTTACAACGGTGTCAACGTATTTTATTTTTCAATTTTCCATAACGTTTACTGGCTATCGGATAACAAAAAATATGAGAAACTAGAACGCGAAATTTACACGTGCGAAATTTGAATTTTTATCTATTACGTCCTTTCTTGTACTTCAGGGTGGTCTTCGTAGCAAGGGTTGGTACAAGGGAATCGGTATACTGTAATCACCCCGAGCAAAAGGGGTGCCTAATAATTAGTAGTGGGTTTAATTAAAATTAATATCCCACTTTCGCGACTAATTACCAAAGGGGTTGTCGGAGAGAGGGTCCCCCTAATAATTTTCAGGATAGAAACTCAAAAAGAGGTACTGCAACAATTTAATGATTAAAAAAAAAGGCGTTAAAAGGACTTCCAAATAATTGTCTTGATTATTAGTATCATTAAAAAAAATAATATTTCAACCCCCCCCCCCCCGCCGATTGTCATATCCCATAAATCAGTAAAAACATATGAATTTCGGAAAGATTTCGACGAGAATAAAATAAATTTTATTCTCAATTCATATAACACACGTACCCTCCTCCCTGTACCCCCTTACCCACCCACTACCCTACATATGTATATAAACTCATGGTCCACGTATCAGCATGCCCCCCATATTCCGTCTGTAGCTTCTATACAATACACCCCAAAGCCACAGAGAAGAACGATAAAAAATTTAGTAAAAAAAAAAACTCAAAAAAATCCCTTTAGTAGTTATCTATATTTTTGTTACTTAGATCAAAGGAAAAATTTTTTTTTTCATCCCTACGATATTTATTAGTTGCAAGTTATTGCGTGGGGTTGCGATTAGTGTTTAAAAAAATTGTATACTGTACCCAGTAATTTAGAGGGGGGGGCATTATGATAAATTTCTTATTCCATACGAGAAGCAATGTAAATCCTTTTTTTTTTCTTAAAATGGAAATTACAGCCAGAAGGTGAAAAAAAATCCGGAAGGAAAGTCATGGGGGTACGAGTAGAATTTCTTATGGGGTAATATTTCTCTGAGTCGACGAAGGACTGCTACGTCCTGGGGAAAAAAAAGAGGGAGAGTTATCTTGAGGAGCAATCGGCTAGCAAGTACCTATACCTCCTGAAAAGTCCCTATAGGACAATCGACTATCTAGTGACATCTGGCCACCATCTTTGTACACATATATTTCCCCATATTGCATTCTATACGCACGCGTCTCGACACACGATAATATCTCGATGATACCGTCCCGTGCTTGCCCCATTCTCTAATCTCTGGTAGCTGCGTATACTTATATATGTATATATATAATATATGGCGAGACAGTGGCGTGTGTATAATTTTTTTTTATGGGGTTTATATTTCTTGTCGTCCCTTCTCGCTCTCGCTCTATGAAACCTGAATCCTGTCGTTGGCTACTGTCAAGATTAAAGAAAAAAAAAAAACATTCACCATTTCCAAGCATACCAACTACGTGATAACAACGATAAAAACATACGCGATGGGTATGCCCATGGGATTCGAATATATTCCAATGGAGATATTCGAATCCCATAGGCGTATCGTTGTGGCGGGAAAGTGATGCATTTTGAAAATGACTGAGTGATATATAAAAAAAAAAAAAAGAATCCCGTTAAAAGAGGTATAAGGGCGAAAATAAAAACGAGTTTTTTATCCCCATGTAAAATTGACATACGTCACGTTTCATCCCTTTTAATTTTCTTTTTATTTCCCATCCCTCCCGCATACCGTCCATCAATTTCACGGTAATTATGCGGGCGTCGCGACACGAACGTCGGCGTCGAAATTGATTTTCGAGTCAAACCTAACCTAGTCGAGGTAAAGTGACGACTCTCACGAATAAGGTGTACCATGGTTTGACTGGGTTTTTCTAAAAAAAAAAAAAAAATCAACCTTACCAACCCAACGGCTAAATCGTAACACAATAAAAATGTAAATGAAACTTTAATATCGCAAGCACCCCCCACACGTGTTCGCAGTGACGTTTAACTTTGTGGATTATAATTTTCACACCGTTCTGGCGGAAATGATCACTTGGAACGAAAACTTGAGTTTAATTGCTTTTAACGACGTATGCTTATGCAAATGACCACTCGTTAACAAGTGCTTCACTACTATTTTAATGCACTCCCAGAGTCAACAGTCACATTCAGAGTTTCGATGACGCTTAGTGTGCGCTAAGTCGTGCCTGCCTATAGAAGACAGCGTATTATATACTAAGAGAAAAAAAATTATTTTTATACAAAATATATATATTTTTTTTATTGTAAAAATCGAAAAGCCCCATTATGTTAAGCAGGTGGAAAAAAATTCAACCGGAAGTTTCGTCATACATACGTAAAAAGATAGTATCCGGTAACGCGAAGAATGGCCTAATAAAAATGATCCCCGGATGAGATCATTATCCCGTCTTTAAGCAAGTTGAATCATCCCTTGAATTGCCGACATTCGCACTTATTTTTCTTGTCCTCGCTAAAGTAACTAACTGCTTGAAGTAAAAAAAAAAAGTTAAACTATTATTTCCTTCCGTTCCAAAATGTCCTAACGACTACGTATTCCGCCTGTAGTCTTGGGCAATTGGCAATTTTCTCAATTGACAATAAACCTCGTTTCCACGCAACCGCGCATTTAGCAATCACATTGACGGTAATACCAACTGTTTAGGCTGTGAAAAAAAAAAGAAGAATTTTCATCATCCCACACCCGTAACGTCGGTTCACCTAAATAATTTCGCACGCGCGAGTTGAAAGATAAGATCCCGGAAAAATATCAAAGATCTTAAGTATCATAAAATGCTATAAGTAGAAAGCATACCTTTGAAAAGGTCCCCAAAAAAAAGAGACCACACCTTAAAGTTTCCCAATGGTGGCATTTAAGAAAAAGATCGTCCACTAATCTAATGCGCCATTGGACGCTGTGTATAACAGACCTTAAATCCCTATTGGGTCTATTGATCCGTAACCCAACGCCCCCCCCCCGCCCCTCCTACAAGTATCGTTGTGAACCTGCCTTTAAGTGACTAAAACTAAAGGCTGCCATGCGTTCCTATATCACCTGGCCCTAAAGTTCCTTGAGCATGCGGCAATCCAAGAGGAGCAGTCAGCTGCTTCCCTTTCTCCTACACACCTATGCACAAACACTCTGACAAAAATCTTTCACACACACAGCCATCAGCTTACGCATACACACGTCGTGCATATATACAGATACACAGACCAGTGTAGCTACGTGTAACCAGTAGCCATACAGATACACGTGGTAACAGTGGCAAGACACGAAACTCGTGGAAACGGACTGCCCTGCTGTGAATTGACGGAACGAGGAACGGGGGAGCAAAAAGAAACAGGGTGCAGCAACGCATACACGCGTAATGGATGGAAGAGTGGAAGGCGACAGGGAACAAGCATGGGACGATAACGGGAAAGATGGAAAAAGGGAAGAGAAAGACCGCGCGAAGGGTATAACGGATGTGGGAAAGGGGTTAGGTTGGACTTGGCGTAAGGGTGAGTTCACAAAGGACGAATAAAGCCGAGGTAAAGTGAGGGAACAGCGAAGAACGGTAGACGTGAGCTTTCACGCGGGCTGTTTCGATGAATGAGAAAGAGGCTCTCTCGAAGGGATGAAAGTAGGTTTGGAAGGTACGACGGGGGGTGGAAGGGATACAAAAAAGGACCCCAACCTACCCTGACCCAAGTGTACGCGAAGGCGAGAGCAAAGTGGGAGGAATCTAACGCGTGTAAAAAAATAATAATAATAGGGGTTTGAACCCCTTTCTCTTTCCACCCTTAGCGCTATTTTCTTTTACGTTCCAGTACACTTTTGCATTGGTTGCTGGTAGCGTGCGTCTAGGTAATTATATGGTAAGGGTATTTTTTTTAATTTTTTTTTTCAACCTGCCACCGAGACCAAATCGACTCCCCTAACCCTCTTGCTTTGGTTTGTCCCGTTGAACGTACGGCCAATTAAAATTTTTTGTAAAAACGTCACACGGTTTATATTAAATTTTCGAAAATTTTCAGTGATACATTAAGATTGATTGCTTCGATCCAATTAGAATTCGGTGGAATCAAAACGATTATAATATACATTAGACTTCATAGCGTCGACAGATAAAGAATGATTCTGTAAGAATTTTGGGCGATTTGATAGTGTCCGTCTCGCTCTTACTCACGCAGTCGCCTATGACTCGCTCTCTCTCGCACTCACGGCCGGTATAGGGAATTCAAAAAATCGAAGACCACCTTCCATCGTATCGTTCTTCCTACCTCCAAATATGGAATGATACTTAAATCTTCATATGGACATTTATCGATAATAATTAAGAAATATAATGATAATATTATTTGGCAAAATTCACTTTAACACTTCGGTGCGCTCTTCGCGATCTGATAATACCAAACGTTTAAAACGTATACAAGAGTCGTTCGGGCAGGTACTGAGGAATCTGACAAGCAACAAATATATATATATATACATATATATATATATATACAACGTACACGCTTTCTCACTCTTTACTTATATAGTGGCTTCCAGCCGGGTTACCTGCAAGGTGCATTCTGCTGCAGTCGAGGGCGGCTGCACCTTTCGAGAATACGACCGAAATACACGCGAGAAGATCAAAAGCGCCGACTCTGCTACGTGGGGACTTTAAAGGGCCGCACGATGCACGCACACCGGTTACTCGCGTATACGCAGCCAGGTTCACGCAGGTACTAAAAGGTAGACGGGGCATCGTGGAGAAAGACGGTATCACAGTGGGAAAAAAAGTGAGCTTGATAGTCTGAAAAAAGGGCCTCGCGCTTTACTTGCTTTAGGTATGAGTGAAGACACACATATGTATATAGAGTGAATGCATTGGGTGTAACGTTTAAGAGATCATAGAAAAATATATATGTGGATAAGACTAGGCGAGTGCAGCATCCATACATTTTCAAGAGATACTCGACAATGGGGTTAATACGCTAACGGAGTACGGTGGGTTGAATGAAATTTTTTTTTCACGGGTAATCTTGTAAAATTATTTTTTGATTATACAGATGGTACTTTTCTTTCAATTTGATGAGCCGGTGGGAAATATTTGAACAAAAATATTTTTTTGGGCCCACTTTTTTATTTTCGTCTATGGACAACGGGTGACACTTTCATCCTACTCGGGGGGCCACATTCAAATTTATACAAATTAAAATTCTTCGGCAGCAGGTGGCTATCGGGTACTCGTAACGGAGGACAGCTGGCCCAATTTACACGGGGACCGAGGAGTTGTGGGCATTGTGAAATTTTTCGAGGGACCAAAGGAAACGAGATGCTTCTGAGGGAGAGTATGTGGATATAGTGTGTGTATGTCTGTATATATATATATATATATGTATATATATGTATAGACCCCTGGGATGACGACTGGGGTGAATATGTAAAGGACAGGGGTTTTTGGTTTCATTTTTTAAATACTTCCTATAGACACGTCATTACCGTTTCAACAGTGAAAATTTGGGGCCTGACAATACGAGAAACGAAGCAGGAAATTCCTCTATGGGAATTCAGCCTATCGGCCTTTTTCCTTGCCACGCTTTTTTTTTTCTAAAAAAAAAAAGCCTCTTGCGACTGTTTACTCCAGCGAGCCTACAAATAAGGTGTAAATATTAAGCACAATTATATTGTTAGTAAAAAATTTTCTATTATCTGTGTAAAAACGACACGAATCACTTTAAAGACTTTCGGTCATTCGCGAGGTAATTACATTCAAGGTAGAAAATTCGAATGAAAATGATCAATTCGTTGAATTTAATTTAAAAAAAAAAAGCGACAGTTCTGAATATCACCAATACTGTCATTTACGTAAGTATTGAAAATTGGATAATTGAAATTTTGAATAAAAGAAAAAGTTAATCATATCCCAAAAAGTTTCTAATGATCAAACAATATGAATTTATTTTAACCAGAAATTAAATTCAAAAATATATTTATTAGTACCAGTACGATCAGTGTGTGACTGGGCAGAAAATTGTTGAAAATTGTGAAAAAAACGAGTAATCAGATGTTTCGAAGGAAGAAATAAAATAACAGGTAAAAAGCAGAAGAAAAATATCAGCGATGTCGCAAGATCAATTAAGTAAAAAAAAAAAAATATTATCGAGTGGGAAGAAAGTGAGAGATCGTAATCAGGCTTAGAAGATCGAAAGTATGTATAAGGTTACGACGCCAGGAACGCGTGCCTATGCAAAGTCCCAGAAGATTGTGAAACACGATGATAACTATGGTTTACGACGGTGGGAAAAGTGGTACATTAAAAAAAAATATTCCTAAATATCATGGAATTCACGTTGCTTATAGGGAAGAAGATAAGAGACGATCGATAATTTACTACTTAGAATTTATAATAATTGACCATTTTCCCTAGGGGCCTCGGAGAACCTTCTGCCTCGTGCGTGACAGCAATTAACATTTAACCCTGGGTAATTGCACGAGACCCATTTCCGTCGGTAAGGAAGAGCTCTACGTACCCTATAAGCAATTCTTATCTAGTTCTTTGGCGACCTTGTATCAAAATCCAAAAAAATCGATTATCGGCTTATAAAAAAAATAAATCGGCGAATAAAAAAAAAATCCTCCAGCTTCAACTCTGCGAGTGATAATTGATAAATAACTCGTCGAGGAGGAGAAAGATAAAGAAAAATAGCGATAAGCAGCCATTTAAAAAGAAAGCGTTAAAAACGGCTACGAGAGTAGAAAATGTGACACATTTGTTCGGCATCTAATTCTTTTCATACATACTCGGCTTACGGAATGTCGAAAGAGAAAAAATGTAAACGCGCCTTTAGGAGTAGCTCGCCTCGTTAATTTTGATTAGGCCCCCGATATTCATTGTTGCGACATCGGAGCTCGGTCCGATCGCGCCACATTTAATTGCTCTAACCCTTCGAAGCGTTTTAACTTGATGAGCCAAAGTGGATAAAGTAAAAAAAATTCACTTACACCAATTTTTTTCAATCTAGAATCGCGAGATGAAAAAATGTTAGAAAAAAATTTTCCTCCAAAAAAAAATGTGACGTCCGTTGAGTATAAAAATTGATTCGATGTTGAGTGAAAAAAATATAACAAACGATCGGATGCCCATTTGAAGAAACCATGAGGAAGATTAATGAGATAGGTGCGACGAAGAAAGGAACATACAGAGAGACAGAGGGGTAAAAGTGAGACAGACTGAGTAAAAAGGTCAAAGGCCGACAAGACGTTACGAAGAAAAAAAAAAGACGAAAAAATCGAGCAAGAAGTATATTTACGACAATTTATGATAATACCGTGATAACCCTTTACCAACCGAGTTCCGGAGCAACGACTTTGGAAATTGCTTGGACAAAGTCTTAATTGATTTCATTCATCGTGGACGCGAAATGGACTTGACAGCAAAAAAAAGCTGACGTTACGAATACTTGTCGAATATCTAGCATAAGAGGAAAAATTCGCAAATCGACCCCCCACCTCGAAACAACGTTAAAAATTCTCAAGGAACGAGTAATGTATTTTTGGACGTGTCCCCGGAGAATAATTCAGCGGTTAAACCCGGTCCATTTTGGTCGCGTCGTTTCGCGCTAAGTGTCGCTAAAAGAGAGGAAGGTCATTCCACCATCCTTTTTCGCGTGCATCCCCCCCTCCTGGGCTGTGATTTTCGTAAAGTACAAAAATAACCGTGAATTCGTCACATCCACTGCAATCGTATATAGAAGAAGGACTCGATCCAGAATAGCATGAACGACAGAGGACATTATAACCTAAAAATAATTTAAAAATAAAAATAAAAATCTAAAAGATAACAGTTACCGTTCGATCGACTTCCGTGACGTATAAAGCTATGGTAGAAACAAACAAAAAAAAAAGAAGTCAAGAAAACCCTTATGAAAAAGATACAGACTCGTGGCGTAAGGAGAAATGAAAAAGAAAGAAGAAAGAAAAAAGAAAAGAGATCCGTCAGAACCGGGGTTATGAGAGCCGGCTGGCGCGGAGTGTTTCAGAAACTAACAAGTAAGTCGAGATGAAAGGGAGGAGCGAAAGAAATACGTTCCCAGGAGTAGTCGTAAGACTACGCGTATAGAAGCGTACAGTGGAAGAACAAAGTGAGAGGGGTCCGAAACGTCCGATTGTTTAGACTCCGCAGGTCGTCCGGGTCAGGACAGCCACCCCCCTCTCGTCACGATTATACTCTCTTTCTGCCGGCTAGATTGCTGGATTGCCGGATTGCCGTGTCGAGTCTCCAGCATCCAGCAAGAGTGAGAGTGAGAGAGAGAATATAGGAGGAAGATGGGAAGAGTGAGAAGATGATGGTAGCTGCTGACGCTGATGGCAACAGTAGGTATATACAGTGGTCGTGGTTGGCCACGTCTTTTTGTATTTCCTTAAGGTTTCCTTTCGTTCCGTTCTCACTAGACTTGTTTTCCTTTTTTTTCACCGCCATCTTTTTTTCTTTCAACGGACGACGCCCGGGTACATCTGACTCGTCACGGTGCATTCTTCCTCATCGATTAGGAAGTGTTGCCAACCGTGTCATTCGTCCTGGCATAATAATTAATGTGAATAAGGCGCAACGTCGCTGAAAGCGGCCATCTTGTATTATCAGTCTCGGTAGAAGCGCGGCACTGAGTAACGAGATAGTCGATATCTTTAGTGCAACGGTATTGTAGTGGAAGATGCTGCGTGTACTTTTTCTCTCACTCCTGATACACCCAGAGTGACAATTGGAGATGGAATTAAAGATGGCGTCAGCGAGAATCGCACTGGGGAAAGTGGGAGGTGGCGAGGATAGCCGTTGCCATGTTTTTTCCCCTAGATGAATAAGTAGTGGGAAAAGCCGTTAGAGAATTCAAATTTTCTAGGGGAATTCGGTGAGAAGATACGATAATTCGAGTTTAAGACACGTATCTATATATATATATACACACATACACACACGGTAAGAACAGACCCCGGGGTACGTCTGTTTTCATTAAGCTTCCCACCAGGCGGCGCACGGTTACTCGCCAGTCTATTAGCAAACAAGATAAAACATAGGTGGGAGAGTCTGGCGCCAGAGGGATCAGTAAACGCAGTCATTGATATGCCATTCCCATAGTTAAACTAAAACGGAAGCGACTGCTCTCCGGTATCCCTTTAATCTTTCAATAAGCTAATTATACATGTTAATTCAACGTACAATCGAAAGCACGAAAATGTCATCTGGCACCATACGGAATTTTTTCGTCCTAGAATAACGTTCTATGGATTTCAATATGCATTCTGTTGGACGTGAAGGAGAAAAAAAGGGAATAACAAAACTGAAACAGAATCATAAAACGGTATCCAGCATGTTTCTTTTTTCTTCTCCTTTCACTGTTAACCATAGAGAGGGTAGTCAATGGCGTACAAATAGAGACACGTGTAAGACGAGCAGGCAATTTAAAGGAAGTAAACCTCGAGACGGTGTTCGCTCGAGATAAGTGAGGCTGTAAAAGTGCGTAGTTTAGGTTTAGGTTAAAACAGCCTGAAGTAAAAGAAAAAAAGGGGGCTGTTTAATTCATTACTTTTCTGGCCCGACGCTTTCGGCCACTTGACCCAGAAAGGGTCCAGATAGGATCTCTCGGATGGGCTTCACAGGAGAGCAGCAGCACCATTGAGTCCTCTTTTTTTTTTCATCACCACCATACAGTTCGGACCACTCGAACGTCCCTCGGGTCTGCTGACCTTGCGAACCCTGCACTGATACCCCAAATCCTTTCGCCCGAAATTCAAACCCCAATGTCACATGACATGTATCACATGTGGACAGATATAGCTATAGTCGATTCACGAGTAAACTGTGACCAGGGGACTCTTGTACATTGAATGTCACAGTAAGAAGACCCCCTGCCAAGAAACATTTCACTCCTGGACGAAGCTAAATTGTCGGAACCGTCACATTAGTGTTGGATTAAGGGGACTCTATTGTGTTATAATTCCCAAGAAGATGGCCCCTCAAAACCGTACTGATCTTGCAACAACTATAGACGATAAGACTAAACGTACGATCACAGAGTCCTAAGAAGGTTAAGCGTCGAAATCGAAAATTTGGCGAATTAGGTAAAACAAGGAATTTACAGAGCTCGTGAATTTATTGCAGTCTTTGCGAAAATGACCTTCGAATTCCTGGGGACCTTTCAAAGGGCCGATGACCCTGATCCTTCTCCCTCTCCTCCCTCCCCCTCTGTCCCTGTTCCCCTCCCCTCGTCAGGGCCCCCCCCGCCCTCCTCTACTTCGCTAAGAATCCGCAGAGGGCTTCTCTAACCTTTCGTGTATATA
Source organism: Calameuta pallipes (assembly GCA_030142375.1). Taxonomy (NCBI): domain Eukaryota; kingdom Metazoa; phylum Arthropoda; class Insecta; order Hymenoptera; family Cephidae; genus Calameuta; species Calameuta pallipes. Next base: position 322,271 of record JARQSW010000360.1, read on the forward strand.
TATATATATCTATAGCCGTTCCACGAGTTCGGTGTGATTTTTTTGACAGTTCGCAAGCAACGCAATCCTAGCCGAATGACACGTGGCTTTTTAAATAAAGTAATATAAATGTATAGTAAAATGTAAAAATAAAAGATTTTTAGTGTAAAATCATGCATGTGCACATGTTTCTGAATGCCTTGCCGGAGACTCAATTGTTTTCAATCTTTCAAAAAAAAAAAAAAAAACTCATCGACAGTCTGTACCAGCATCCAGGCAGACTCTTATTGTTTCGCACAGTGAGATTGATGTGAACGGGGCTTTAGGTCCCTGTTGCTAGGCCAGCATCAATGGGAAGCCCTACTGGACCGAGTCACGTGGGTACTGCTACATGGGATACGGATATGGATGGTACCTGCAAGAACTCTAAGAGTTACATATATATAAGTATACATAGTGGGCCCATGGGTGAATAAGGCCCAGTGACGGGATGACCGTGATGAATCGAATAGGGGACTTGATAGAATTTTAAAAGACACGCGCAAATTTTATTTATGAGTATAGTAGGGGTCTTGAAAAAAAAAATTCAATTTTTTTCTTCGATATAAGATATCTAATATTGGGACTCACTTCGCTGAAGCTGCTCCTTGTTTGTTATGCTTGCTCGATCGTTCCTTTAGCAATGCTATTGTTTCAGTAAGAGTGAGACCATCCTACGTTCCCTTTTACGACGACCCAGCCTCCTTCGTGGAATTACCATTTCGGTAAATTACTGGTAAACTAATTGGTACTCGTAGCAGGCATGGCAATCTCCTAATTGACCCAGAGAACGTATCTTCAGTGGTACCAATGAGAACGGAGGTTGGAATTCGAGAAAAAAAAAGTCACCAGACCGTGTCTACATACTCCGCACAAAGGAGCCGGGCGCGAGTGAGACTCGTATTGACGATCGTAAAATTCGAAGAGAAAAACATTCGGAGAGATCGTAAACTCAAAATCCAAATTATCGGGCGATATGAATATTTGTGAAAAACAAAATTTTCTAATTAAAAAGATTCAAGGTGATCTCGCGCACAACGGGATACGATTATGACTGAATCAATTCGTTGGATCGGATCGTTTTTTGGGACCAAGGGCCCAAACGACCAAAACCAAAAAAAAAAGATACCTGGTTAGGCATGAAATGAAAAAACGCTAAATCGATATCCATGAAATATAAAATCAATTTGATATTTTACGGTGACAAGGCCCAAAAAAATTCCCTAGGACACCTCCAGCTCCCAAGTCCCCTTACGCGTACGGTCACAAAATTGAAATGTCAAACTACTGAAATTGCAAAAAAAAAGTCTATAAAAATCTCAAAATTCAGCTCAACAATAAATCCACGCTACCAGAATGACCCGACGAACAAAATACCCTATACGAAGAAAAGTCCCTATGCCAATAACCAGTCCTAGGTAAATCGCGTGTTTCTCGTTGAAACGTTAATTAAAATATACCCAGCATCGTTAACAGGACTCTCGAGGATCTCATCTGCCTCTGTACTACATAGATATACAGGTCGTCACGATTAATCGAGCTCTCACCCGTCTGACTCGTCGCGACGCCATCGTCAGCTACACGAATTGACTGATAACCGCGCGTCGCTACCCACTCGGCGAGTGGGAAACGAAATGCCAATTAAAAATTGATGTTCGCTAATTTTCCAATTTATTTTTTTTTCCTCCACTCACCACGAGAATTGCCTCAATTTTGTCATAGGACACAGGGTGTCCCCCTTTTCGAAATTTCATTTTGCCATTTCGAAATTGCCGCCACTCCACCATACGCAAACCCAAGCAGTGAAAAATCTGCCGATACGTATGCATGTCTACGAATTAAAAAAAATATTCACCAGTCTAGTCAAATTCACGTATACGTGTACGAAGGGATGTACAGTGTAAAAAAAAAGTATAGACAGGAGGGGTCGAAAAAAAAGGAGTCAAGAACAAAAAGACTCGACAAGAGCCTTAGAGGTGGTCCCCTCCCCTTATACAAATATATCTGTCCATCTAAATATATTGTATCCACAAGGCAGCATAGGAGCATAGGTTCCACTTCACTGCAGACAGTGGGAGCATCTCACGAGATACCCAAAGGAATCTCACTAATCACCGGTTTCCTGTCTAACGTCAAGTTGCGTTACGTATAGGTACGATAATGGCGGCTCTGGGTCATTTCTTAATATTCCACGTGTGAGAGAAGATAAATGAAGGAAAAAAAAATTTTTTTTTTAAAGAAAGGAAAAAAAAGATGACCAGTCTGTGGGAGAAAGATGAATTCCGGGGGCGTCGCGACGCCGGGGCAATCTTTTCGTATCGGTGACGGTAAGCGATAGAGGGATGGGGAATAGGAGAAGAAGTAGGGGAAGTGAATGCCACGAAACAGAAGAAACACGAGGGGCAGAAAATATTGGAATAAAAAAGAAAATACCAACCATAAATGCTCGAGCGTTCACGAACGGAACTAAAAAGTTGGTAGATAACAGCCTGAGTGTATAGCGTCCGCCATTGTTACATAAATAAACAGTGAGAAGCGTCTAGACGTCGAGTTTATCGGATTTCTTTTTTTTTTTTCTTTTCCTTTTCACTATCCACTACTACTTCATTCTTATGTTTCTTAACCTTTGATTCTCGTGGCCATCCCTTTCGATATTTATGTCTCGTATATTAGATCGTGGATCATCGAGCAAGGGTTGTTGACCAGAGGGGCGGGATGATTGATGATTTCAAGATAATTTACGAAGATAAGGTAAAAAGGTATTATTTTATTAGCGCAACGACGTTTCGGTCGTTAAAAATAAAGATCCAAGAAAAAAATATATATATACGTATATATATCAATTAGACGAGGTATATAGATATATAGTAATAGATACGTAAGGATCCTACGAGGAAGTAAAGTAGAAAATATAAAATTACTTCACCGAATGACCTTTGACCTTTCACCCTATGGTACTGCCCGTTGTCTCTATTGCGTTAGGATGGTTATACGTTCTTGCTAGGCTAAAGCCATTAACCGCGGCACGTTCTGCTTTTCATCCCTTAAGGAAAATCCCGTTAATCCCCTTGAACGATATATCCAGGCTACATGAACGAGAATATCGCGTTTAGTGAGAGTGCGAAATTGTATCTCGGAGATTTAGGGATTGCAAGGAATTATCACACGTTGCGAAATTTCTACCGGGAGAATACGATTGGGTGGCTAAAAGTAAATCGAAAAGGGATTACGAGATGGCGCTGGCGTTGGTTATGAAACATAAGAAAGTAGATTGGAAGGTACAAATTCGAGGTTAGATGGGGGGGGGGGGAGGGGGGTTGTAGTACCGGGTTCATGAAAAAAGTGATTCCAAGGGATTAAAAAAATCCCAGACAGATCCATAGTTTAGAAATACTATTCTAAAAAAAAAGTGTCGAAATTTCGTACTAAATAGATAAAGCTGTTATTTTTGAATTTACTCGGCTTTCCCGCCGCGCCAACCGCTCGCGCCATCTCTTGAGAAACAGCAAAGGGAGATAGCCCAACTTCCTATTACAAGACTGCTTAACAAGGGTGCTATTGAATAAACTCCTCAAAGAGAAATAACCCCCCGCCAGATCTTCTTTCTCTTTGACACGTTTTAATAGCTTGCCCCCGACCCGGGCGTCGGCTATCTTTTCTAAAGTGACCCTCCGAACCTAACCTAACCTCAAAACTACATGTCCACCTTAGTAAAATATTCAATCGGTAAATTGTAAGAGAAAACAGCCAAAAAATTCGCTTATTAAAATTACAAAAATTCCAAGTAACCCTGTACCCAGCATCCTCATCTCGAGTCCCAAGATGCAATATACACTTGACGCCACATCACCGAGGATTCTTTAACTCGTTCACGAAATGACTGTCAACATCGAGTTTCTTAATATGCAAAGCTCAACCGTATATCCTCGCTACTTCAACCTCCCATAACTTCAGTGTCAAGTCTGGTATACGAATCGCGCGACATGCCCCATCCCCAGGGCCAAACCTCAACAGAACCCCCCATACCTTAACCATGGTAATTAAGAGGTATCCACCCCTTTCTGGCAGATTAACGACGCGACGCCATTAACAATCTAGACGCGTGAAGATCAAGGAGTGTCCTTAGGATCAGAGTCTAACCAGATTACATTAACAAGAAACTGTCGTAGAAGCTTCTAGATCTTTCCGTCCTGCCGGAATCACCTCGCAATCCTGCCGATAAAGATAACCAACCGAACGAAATTGCCGATGGAACGAAATTACAAGACGAAGACGGAAGAGCAAAGGAGGACCCACTTTTTCTTTTTATCAGGGCATAGGGAGATAATTGATAAAAAAAAGGAGGAGAGGGTGTCGATCGCCCTGAAAATTCCTGAGTTGTAACGGTCATGGGTTATGGCGTATGTAAATAAGGCCCCGACGAATCCTCGAGGGTCTTATATACCTCCCTCTTTTATCCCCTCTAGTTGGTCCGTTGGGTGGGGGAAACTCCGAGCAAAACTAATTGATTTCTCGCATTAAGATCGGCCACGGGAATGTATTTCGAGTGGAACGTAAGGATAGCTACGATATCCGTGACTGTTCTGTACTTGTACTTATGTGTATATATATATATACAGTATACGTATATTAGGTATAATAAAGAGAGAGAAAGAGAGAGGTGCGCATGCGCGTGTGCCTGCGTAACAGAGAGATTTGCGAATATACGGGGTGTACGAGAGAGAGGAAAGAAAAACGGCCAAGGTGGGTTCCCGATCGGTAGAGGTACGAAGGAGCAACCGAGAGCGAGTATGAGAGACGGTATGAGAGAGAAAGAGAGCGAGAGAGCGAGAGAGACGAGAATAAGGGCTCCCTCGAGGTATGCAGTTCGGTATAGTTTATGCATTGGCCACATTCCTCTCCCATGCCTTTCGAAGCCTACTCTCCTTCCGATGGCTGGCTTCTCTTTATAATCCATGTCATTGTATTCGACTTGAGGGCTCTTTTGTGTATTTATAATTTCAAACGAGAGAAAAACGAAAAGGGTACATACCATTTGTATCGCGGGGACAGGATTGTTTTACCGTCTCGTCTTTCAGCTCCGACGAGACTCTTACACGTCACTTACGTCATTTACCATCGTTCGAATGTCCCGCGCATTTTTAAATCTAACCGACGCTTTCGACGAACGTCACAAACGGACACGTTTAAATCCATTGGTATTTTAATTTTACAAACACGCCCGATATCAGGCTAACGGCTAATCAATTACCTATACGTGACTGGGGTTTCACGTGTTATCAGGTACGTCCGATTGTTACTATTGTAATCGACCTTTCAATTCGGTACCCAGAATCCAACAGAGACTGGCGGTTAGGATGATAAAATGGCGTCGGCATCCGGCAACTGCTCTAATGGCTTTCTATTCAGGTGGAACGATTCAATTTTCAGTATGGATTATCGTGCGGGAACAGTCATACAAATTATACTAATAAACTTACGCAATATACTGTACAGTGTGTGTCAGAAATGTGTACGAGACGAAGTAAGCGCGTAAGAGAAGTTCCGCGCATGCGCAAACAGCGTGTAACGTGGACGCCGTAATACGCACGATAACCTGCAAATTGTCAGTTACGAGACCGTTAATAAAATTCTCAATGCCAGGAATCATTCTTCTCCGTAAGCACCTGCTACCTTCTGATACCTGACATGATACCATACGCCTAACCTCCAAGCAACGTCAATCCTGGTTACACTGTGAAGTAGCATGGAACTTACAATCAAGAAAAATGAACAGCCGTCAACAAATTGATACGTCGTGTAGACTTCAATTTGGTTTATTTGTGAAATCTAAGAGCATCTTGAATTTACGTATTACAGTAGATAAACTCGAAACTCAAATTCGAGATATATCTTGAGCAATTCTCGAGAGGGGTTGCACGGTTTTTTCTGCAATAGAAATTCGTGTCTGGACAGGTTCCGAGTATATATGTATCCTATATATGTATATATATATCCTATGTATAATATATACATATATATATATACACATATATATTGAAGTAGGATGTATAGTTAAATGTGGGAGCGCCTCAGGTCAGACATAATAGTGTGTTGGGCTGCAGGTTAAACTGGCGGCAGGCAAAGGCAGGTTGGAACAGGCAAAGGAATGCCGCGGGAGTAAAAGAGAGTAAAGGGAGAGAGCGAGAGAGAGAGAGAGAGAGAGGATAAAGAGAGAAGGACTGCTATTTCTTCCTTGGTCATCACTATCTAAACTCCTTTTTCTTTCTTTTGATATGGGAAGTAACGAGAGAGAAAAATAAAGGTTTTATATCTCATGACTATCCCTCTCTCTCACTCTATCTTACAGAATGTGTACACAGTCACGCACCGCGTGTCCAGTATATATATACATATATACACACCTATTCCTCCTCATAGGAAGAACCCAGGGCTTCGAGAGGGAGACTTTTCGTCAGCAATTCTCCCCAGGATTTGAGGTATATTAGTCACCCGAGACAGCCACTATTTTTCAGACCCTCTCCTTTCTTACCTCTCCCGTCCTCCTTCGCCTAGTCGCCCTTTCTCTCTCGCTCTCTTTCTCCTCGCTATTTACATTCCGAGTCTTGATCAATTCACGTACCCTGTGTCGTAAGTATAACCGTTCCGCCGCAAATATTCTTATCGTTATACCAGCAATGACGTAACGAAGGAAAGAAAATAAAAAAAAGACAGAGGATCGCGAGAACAGTAACACAGTACACCCCGTAAGCGTAGCATAGCTGCAGAGACACGTTTGTCCTTCGATTTAAATAAATAGCGAGCTCCGTCGGTAACGAAGATACCTGACGCATCGTGAGGGTAATACGCACGTAGAAATAGGTACGGCGGTTTACAGGTAAAAGCAGTATCGCCACGACTAAGGTATCGATTGGACGGGGACTCTGCCAGCATTCACGTTCACGAGTAATTAGAGCTTCCTGGTGGCTTCGTTGCACGCGGCGAGTTGAAAGAGGACGTACAGACTGAACATAAATTTACCCAGTCAAATATTTGAGACCCGACACGAAAAGGCTGCCTCCGCAGTCCCTTCTGCTGGGTTATATACACTCTGTCCTATGCCATTGCTTGGCTTCTATGGGCGACTAGTCTTCCGACCCCTCTCCTCCCTCTCACTCTCTCTCTCACTCACTCTCACTATGACACAGACCTCCTACACTCTCTCTGTGTTAATACCTCACTAGACTCTGGACAGTGGACTGTATACAAAGGTTAGACAGTACTCAGCTAAGAAACGTAGACTATGTGTACACAGAGCTTGAATACAAGCAGCGAGATCTCAAAAGGGGTTCCGAGACCCCGCCTGAGAACAAGATTCCGTACCCTGTATGGACTATTTCCGGAAAACATGATCACGTATATTTTCTTTAAAAAAAAAAATGGCATCTCATCGTCAAATCTGATTATAAAAATGTACGGATAGAGTACTGTGACTATTTTCCCATAGACGCGTAGAGAGTGACTCTGGGTATCTGATAATATCGATCCATTGATCTTGGAGTGTGACGATTCTTGGGATCGTAAGGATCCCCTGATCGGAAATTCGAACGCCATTAAATTATTAGAGAGAGATATCAAAATGGTATGGCAAAGGCATTAGAGGTAATTTGGTATGAACGATTACACGCCAGAGAGTAATCCTGGCGTGTAATGCTTGCGATTGTAAATGTAGAATAATAATGGTGCGAATAATTCGCTGGAGTTTGGCGAAGAAAAAAGAAAAATTATATAACGACAGTGGAGACGGATCGATAGGTCGGAATATTTTTTTCACCCGGTAGAATCAAAAATGGCAGCAACCCCCGCTGGACAATCTTAACCCTGAGTGCATGCATTTACTTCCTATATGACTCCATACGGTATAGTTATATAGACAGTGTATATGCACTATGGACTCTCCCCTACCCTATATGCATTAATGCAAATGCATCGGTGGATGCACAACGGTAGTTAGTTTAGTATTCCAATTGGTCTCAATTAGTCGGCCGGGAGGTTCGTCCCGCGAAATCGTTAGTGTTGCAAAACCACCTGAAGAGCGCGATGGGAATGAAATGAGAAAGAGAGAGAGAGAGAGAGAGAAGAAAATAAAATATTTATAAGAAAAAGAAAGAGAACAAAAAAATGTATAAGAATATTCAATAAAATCAAGCGAAAATCTTTCAATTAACCGCATTTTCACTCAACGATTCACGTAGTCAGCGTATTTAAATTTTTCCCGCCATATTTCTACATAATTAATTCACGCTTGTACGAAAGGTACTCGTTGCCACACAAAGCTTTATAGTTATCAAGCATATATATATATATACGTATATATATTGGTAACCATGGATACCAGGTACCAGTGCCATCAAAGTTGTTCTCAAACGCATCTAATATACTACTTGACCCGAGATGTCAAGTATTTCCGAGGTATAACGTATCAGCGTGGTCACGTGGTTACACGGAAATCACACACGTGCGTCGGCTAATAAACCTAAGAGAGATCGTTGACCCACATTCAAAGTTCCAATTAATTTCTTGGGTGTTCGAGAATTCATGACCGTGTCAAAGAAAAATGCGAATATAATTTTTTTTTTTTTTTTTTTTTATTACAACTTACCAACAAGTATTCTCGTAAGGTATATTCATTAGGGGAAGTATTGAAGGTAGCGTACACAATGAGACCCAGTGGTCTCGGAGGTGTGCGTACAGGGAGATCTAGTGAAAGGATGACTAGGTAGAATGTTGAAGCTGGTAAAAATCTGTGTCCGCGAGGGTTGAAGATATATAGAAAATTTAACGGAGATCCAGAGACTCGTTTGGGGTAAAGTGAAAAGACCGGGGAGAGCTACAATGGCAGAGAATTGCAGATAAACCGGGAAGAAACGATGAATTTGCATGAGTTTCCGGTGGCGGCGCTATTGTTCCCGCACCGAGTGCTGCTTCACAATGGTAACAAATACGATTCTCAATTACTTCGGAATATTCGTGCACGGGTACGCCTAGCGGCTGAAAATGGTACTAACCCTCCATACCGCCACTGACAGTTGGGACGGGTATGATTTATCTTTTTAATTTTTACGGTTTTTCTCGAAAACGATTTTCCACTGACTGAAATTAAAGATGGAGCTCTCGAACGTGACGCGATTGTCCTTGGTTACCGTAATTAAATTAATTCAAATTACAGACTCCGTGGCCCCTCTGTGGCGCGACAATCGCGTTGAACTCCTGTTATTATTAGCGCGGTAAATTTGAAACTGTTCAATTAACCAAACAAGAATACCAGAGAACTGCGAAGGACGGGACGTATAAGCGACGGAAGGTTTGATGTCGCTCGCGTAAGGGAGGTTAGGGCATTATTCAGCTTATACACGGTGTGTACGGTTGCCTAATAATCTCTCTGCAAAATCACTACGGCCACGTGTAATTACACGACTCGGATGGTTCGTTATGGACCTAACGAGGATCCTGCAAGATGGACTCATCTCGGATTATCATGTCGACACTGTGTCACACGAGGGACGTCACGGGAACGTTAAGACCGACTAATCACTAAATTATTACCTAGACGAAGAATTTTGAAAACATTCGAAAAATCTTATCAGCACGGATATGAGTGACGGGGTAATCGGTAGCTGCATAAAAGAAAAAAAAATAGGGTCCCATCAGTTATCGAGTAGCGACAGACTACGTTAACAAAGAGCGAAAGCTGTCTCACGGTATCGATACCCCCCCCCCTCCCCCCCGGTCACACTAAAACCCGTAGACCCGACCACCCCGTCTCTATAATCCTCCAATACTTGTCAAGAATAATATGTGTTACTAACGACTATGTATGCCGCCTTAGCCGAGGCCACTGTAGGGTAAAGGGTTAAATAAAATAAAATATTCACAGCTTGTCCCGAATAAACATTGACAGTCACGGCAAAAGTAGGTGCGCGGCTGTCTTCTGGGGCTGTGAGCGTTATCAGATGACGTCCTCTTATCAAATTTACGGTGGCCATTAGAATGCCCGAGACAAAAGGTGTTGGTCTAAGAAAAATGACAGTGACCCGAAGGGAAAAAAAAAATGAAAAAAAAAATGAAAAAAAAATTGACGAAAAAAATCCTCCCACAAAGAATTTAACGATAAATAACAAAAACAGTCACGTGTCACATAAAAAAGCCATAGTACAAAATTGAAACGAGGATAAGGAAAAGAATCAGAAATATCATCCCTCGAACAGCCATAAGACAATCCGCCAATATGCAAACGCAAGTCGTTACCCTCAAACCAGTAGTAGTCTTATTTCTCCGTTTACGAAATCCTTATAATTTGGCGAAATGATAACGAGCGGCAAATATCTCTGTCGGTTCAAGTGGTAAGATGGAAAGAAAAGAAAAAAAAAATAATTTTTTTTTTAAATCAACAAAAACCATACGAATATCCACAAGATATGTGATTAGCTGGAAAACAGGTGGCGGTACGCGGTGTGAACTTACTCGACCGTAGCGAACGAGAGACAGAAAGAGAGAGAGAGAGGATGAATCATACCGCAAGAGAGAAAGAGAGAGAGAGAGGATGAATCATACCGCAAGAGAGAAAGAGACAGAGTGATTGAAAAATCTAAAATTACTACGAACGAGATATTGGGGAAAATTTTTCTAGATCTCCCTCCCTCCCCCCCCCCTCCACCACCCGTTCATCACTTCCTCGTCGCTCCAGCAGGGCAGGTCCCGGGGTCGTTCCTATGGCTATAAATTACTGGTTAATATCCGGTAATTACTGCGGAGCCAGACCGTCAGGAATGTCGGCGAGGCAGGGAGAGTAAGCGCCGAGGAATGCGAAAAGTCCCGTGGAACTTGAGAGTAGCGATAGAGGTGGGCCCCTTGATGCACGATATTATTATAGGCATTTATTCGCACTCGGCATTAGACCCTGCGAAAGTTCATGCCTGACGTGTCATTAAGTTCGGTCGATTAAGAGAAAAAAAGAAAAGTGGCAAGAGAGAAAAAGAAAATTTTCTTTTCTCTATCACAAAACACCAACGCGAACATCACAAAATTCACATAATACGTATATAGATAAAAAGAGTTACTCAAGGATATCGTTACCGATAATCAATGACAAAAGTGTCGTATACCCTGTAGTCAACGAACCATGCATGTCGCGCAATAGGCCGTGCATTAACCGTCCGGTCAATAACCAGGTACCCGGGTATCCATTTCAGTTTGGAATGTAAAATTTGTTAACTTCCCCTGA
>JARQSW010000361.1:7057-24269 GCA_030142375.1 Calameuta pallipes
GTGTCCGTTGTTAGGATTTCGTATAAAAAACACGTCAAATTTATGGCTTTGAAACGTGCTATAAACTATAACATAAAATAGTGATAAAATAATGATGTCCTGTAATTACAAAGCGTTTATTCAATAAGTTTACTGATTTTTCTTTGTCAGTTGGATCCATGTATATATTTTAGAAGGTATGACGTCCATTTATCGTTTTGTTTTTAGTGTATAATCTTCTCCTTGTAAAACTTCATAATAGCTGAACGACAATGTATCACACAACTTCGAAATTTATTAAAATTAGAAAAATTTAAAAAAGTAATAAATGATGATGGCTCGGTAATGTTCCCAAAGTCTGAAATATTTACAGAATTATCGAATGCTATGGAAAATACGGAACGATTAAGTCCAAAAAATATATACACAATTTTAAAGTTAGACCGATAAGGCATGCATACGGAAATTTTAAAATTTTATAATATCATCTACGAGCCTTCAAGAAGAATTGAGATAAGTTGGATGAATCTTATGAAGATAAAATATCGTTCACGATTGATATTACCAATATATGGAAAGATATACAATCAGAAGAAGTTACTTATAATTTTAAAAACCGAGGACCTCGAATTGTTGGAACACTTAAAAGACGATCACGACGTTTGAGCTTATACAACGCAAATTTTTAGAATATTTCTTAAAAATTTGTAGCACAACATAGCACAAATTGTGCGGAATTCAGAACAGTCATATTTTGTGCATAACAAACAAATGGCGGGGCTAACCTTTCCTTTACATTTTCTTTGGCTTATAAAATTCAAAATGTGGAATATAATTTTTAATTCTTTGCGGCACAAGGTAGCACACATCGAGCACAATTCGGCACAATGTTTATTTTTTAAATTAGTAAAAATGGCGGGGCTAACTTTTACCCTAAAAAAGTTTTATCTTCATAGAATCCAAAATCCAAAAAATGCAACATTTTTATTTACAGCACAATGTAGCACGTAGTTAGCACAATACAGCACAGTAGTTATTTTTTATTTTTTCAAAAAAGGCGCGGCTAACTTTACCCACATTACAAGTAGGCGATCTCATACAAGCGAGTTTCATACCCAAATTCTCCAAGCCCTTACAATAGGCATCACAGAAGACATCACCGGGATGTCTCTAGTTCAAGTTCAGGCACGAGCTCTACTTCCGAGTCCAGCGACGACGAAAGAGTTAATCATCATCGCACCTACGGGATGCACATAAAGAGGTATCGTTCCTTCTCAGCATCAACCGACACTTCCAGGTCTCGCGATCGGAACAGAGAGAAAACGCCCGAACGTCGTAAGCAGCGAAAAAAGCTATTTTGTTGGAAATGCGATAGCAAGGGTCACGACGGAAAAGCTTGACAAAAATCTCGCGCAAGATCCACGTCAACAAGTAAGGACAGAAATCATCGAAGATCCAATCGTCATAGATCATCCACTACCGAATCCGCCGGTTCTTTAAACTCGCAAGGCGCTCACCGCGTTCCAAACACGGTGAGCGACAGGAAATCCAAGGCGAAGGACGAAAGAAAGATTGTGAGGCTCACGGAAAAGGAAAGAACAACAACAACAAGAAACAACAACAAGAACAAGAATATCTTTCTGATCGATTCGGGATCCCCGGTCAACTTAATCCAATAGGAAAGTCTTAACCATGATGCCAAACTAGAATACAAGGAAATAGGACATTTCTTCACAACTGTGGGAGCCGTGTTACTAACCATTGGTAATCGAAAAGTATTTTTCTAAGTGGTTAAAGGATCCTCTTGGCCATACAGCGGAATACTTGGAGTCGCGTATTTCACGCGAGCTAACGCAAAGATGTCTTTCCACCATAAAACAATAGTAATAGATGCGGCAGCATAATCGGCACAAAAAATCAAGCCCGCTCATAACAACAAGCTGCAATAAGGATAGCGAATCCAGAAATCACGGAAGGATACCTGCCTCGAATAGAAACTCCCAGAGATATTATAATCGGAGAAAACCTAGTGACCAATCGCCAAGGAATCTGCTACACTGTTGCAACTAACGTCAGCAATAAAAATCAAGAACTCAAATTAGATCCTAAAATACTGGAACCTTTCGAATTCCTTTCAGAAGGAGACGCAGGAGATTCCTATGGGGAAGCGACTATTGGCTCCAAGAAACGTTTTAGCTAAATTCAGATGGCTTTAAGGTTGGATCACCTCAATAAGGAAGAACAAGAACTCATAGCTGACATCATCAACGACTTTCCGAATCAATTTCACCTTACCGGTAATAAACTCGGAATTTTCAAAACAGACGTTCATAGAATACCTACTATAGATGAAACCCCGATCCATACTAAGCAATATTGGTACCTAACAATTCATTAACAGGAGATCAAACGTCAAATTACCAACTTGCTTGAAAATGACGTCATTCAACCATCCACATCACCATACAATTCACCCCTGCGGATTGTTCCCAAAAAGGCTGATTCACAAGGAAACCCGAGGTTGAGAATGGTGATTGACTTCAGAGCGCTTAACGAAAAAACAATCGGAGATAGTTATTCCCTACCTAGCATCACGGAAATATTAGAACAAGTCGGTAGCGCTAAATATTTCTCTGTATTCGGCGTAGCCAGCGGATTCCACCAGATAGGAATGGATCCCAAGGACAGAACAAAAACGGCATTTACGACACCCAATGGACACTACGAGTACATCCGAATGCCCTTTGGCCTCAAAAACGAACCAGCAACATTCCAAAGCCTAATGGATGAGGCCTTAACCGGATTACAAGGAACAGAGCTATTTGTGTACCTAGGCGATATCGTCATCTTCGCATCATCCCTCGAAGAACATGGAAAGAAGGTCCGAGCTATGCTCCAACGACTGAAGGAACATGGATTAACACTTCAACCGGATAAATGCGAGTTCTTACGTAAAGAAGTCACTTACTTAGGTCACATACTTTCAGAAGAAGGAGTTCGCCCTGACCCAAAGAAACTGATAGCAGTCAAAAATTGTCAAGGAAAAATTGGTCAAGATCTGCCAATAGCGTACACCTCGAGACTTCTGAAGTTTACAGAAACAACTACTCGACAGCTGAAGAAGAGTATCTTGCTATTATCTACGCTGTAGCGTACTTACGACCTTACCTATATGGTCACAAATTCACTTTGGTAACGGATCATCGTCCTCCAGTCTGGCTACGCTCCGTCAAGGTCCCCAATTCACGACTGATGCGGTGGATACTTAAATTAGCTGATTAGGAATACATGCTCACATACAAGACGGGTAAAACCAACCTAAATGCAGACGCAGTATCCCACAATCCAGCAATGCTCTCCTATCCAATAAAACCTAAGGAAGGAGACGTGTCATATAAGCCATTGCCACATCAAAGGAAAATCAGCCTAGAAGGCAGTGCGATTGGTAAACGAATAAAAACAAGATCACGTCCAACTGTGAATTACAACGAGTCATCCACTAGCTCGCTGGACATAGACAACGATGCTTGTCACGGAGAAACAGGAAATAGAAGCATGCTACCTTCCCTACTGACCGAGAACAATACTGGAAGAGGAAAACGAAAAGGCTAACAAGGAACCATTCCCCTCGCAGAGCTTCGATCTCCAAAGTCTGTTTGAGGAAACCTATAACAACGGCGAATCAGAACCTACTAAGGAACAATTGACAGTAGAAAGATTGAAGCATCTATTTATCACAGATCTAGAAATAATAGAAATGGGCTCGGCATCAGAAACATCACCCGACGAATTAGAGGATTCACAGCATTTCTGTACTTGGCGTAGTTTTTTACACGTAGGTGTTCTTTGGGGAGATTTTATACTTGCTTATATTGGAGTCTTTGTGTTACATATCGTTAAACATATTTGAATAAAAATATTATCCTAGAAACGTACAATTCATTTTACTTCAACCTTCTTTTCGTAAGAATATTTTTGTTCCTCATTGTAAATTAATGGAAGTTACAGCAACTTCTTCGTTTAAGCTAAAATTAAAAGTTCAGTAATAAATATTTCTCATTTTTATGTAACTGACTGAAAAGCTGCTATTAAGTTATCAAAGTTTAAATTCTGTTATGTCGAACGGAAATTGCACGATAATAAGGTCTGATAACTTTTTCAAATATTTCATATTTAACAATAAATAAATATATACGTATATTCCGTTCCATGCAATTTTTTGTTTCACATGACATAATGAATCTCGTAGGCTGACCACAGATAAACTTTTAATTAGATTTTCCGAAAAATTTGCTGATTTTATTAAATTTAATCAATAACGTAAGCGTGAGATAGAATGACATCTAATTAGCAACGCTTGCTATAATATTAAATCTAACGCGATGAAAGTTGAATGCTCCTAATTTTATGCAGTTTGCAAAATTCACAGATCAAGCACGATTTCACTGTATTATAAATCTATTTTTTTGATATGCGCAACTGTACATGATAATTATTTAAAATCATGTCAAAGTGCAGACGAAATCATTTCGTGCATCATGTATTTTTTTTGTTCATATATTATATTACGTATTGCTTGTTACGTTGCATATGTTGCATCTTTGATACCATAATTTTTTTTTTTTTTTTTCAAATATAAACTATGTTTTATTGAAATATTTTAAATTACGAGTCAAGCATAATTGCGTGGTAGCCCCTTACTTTATCGTTTTATTATAAATGGAGAAAACAAATTCAAAGAAGAACAGAAATATCGTTACTGATTATCTGTGTATTTTCTTACAGGTGTTGCTGACATTTGGTTTCCTGGTGATTGGCTTCACCTTTAGCTTCCTTGTACAATTTCGAAATGAACCACCCTTTGGTTCTCCTTGGCAGAGTTTCGTAAAAACGATGGTTATGATGACCTCAGAGTTTGATTATTCCGATTTATTCACGGAACAGGAAGATTATATTGTAACGTTGACTTTGGGTAGATTGGTTTTCGTTGCTTTTCTCGTGCTTGCCGCCATCGTTCTAATGAATCTTATGATTGGTTTGGCAGTTAATGATATAAACGATCTTGAGATCCGTGGAAAGACTGAAAGATTGTTCAAACAGGTGAGCTTTCTTTGCAGTCTAGACGCACTGGTTTATAACGAATTCATATTGAAATCTCTGCCAATCGGTCTTAAACAAAGAGTGGAAAAAGGTCGTTTCGTTGAAAGGAAAATGTTCATTTATCCTGGGAGACCATTGAGAACTCTTTTTAAAATGTTTCCTACCTGCATCAAAGAAGAAATTATCCAAAAGGCAATTGCTGGTAAAAGAAACGAGGAGCCTAAATTGGCCGACGTTCTGTCACAACTAAATGAGCTAAAGAGCCTGATAAACTCAAAATTTAAATCATCTGACACCGTGAAGAAAACTTTTGTAAGTTCGATGTCTTTGCACAAGGAATAATGGAACGCAAGTTCAGACGAACATGAGTAACATTATAGAAGATATCTCAGATTTGAGAAAAGACTCAGAAATTCTGCGAACAGAATGGACTAATGTATTTGGGAATGTGAGGAAGTTTTTTTAATATTTTTCAGACCCAATTGAAACAGCTTAGAGAAGCATTGGACGTCATCATAAATCCCATAATTACGTAGCTTGAGCAAATAGAGATCAAAACCTTAACTATTGCCGAGTTTTTCTCTTTCTGTTTTATAATAATTTCTCCGGTATTATTTTATGGCACGTTATGTGGCATGCCATCAATTATCTAATTGGAATCGATGCAGCGCTCTATTGACTAAGTTATACATGCACATATAACTTGTGTAAATCTTCTAGGATTGCACGGATATTGATTATCGTCAAGTAATAGCTTTAGCTTTAATAATTTCGTTTTATTGAAGATAAACATACTGTCCAATCATTCTATTTCAGATATACTGTAACGTTTATCGATAGTGCACTTTCGTACGCTCCTTCTGAGTGTACGAAATGGGAGGTAGGTAAGTGCTCGGGGCTGACGGCTTGAATGATTTGGGCGACACAGGGTTAAATGGTAAAATAAAATAACCAAATTTATTAACTTATCGTTCACAGGTACAACAGTTTCGTGATAAGTGTCGATTACAATCGTTTAGTCTAATTGTCGGTATTGTAGGAAAGGATGGTCAAGGATGCGGCCTCTGTTTGTTGTCTATTCCCTATCTCTCTCTGACCGGCCTGTGCGGAACAGAGAAGACTCCGGTGTTAGTCTGATAGCCCTAGTGGCGCTCTGCCTGTCTATTGGCTATGGCACTCTGTGCGAATTGACTAATCACGGCTCGGATAATCGACCAAAAGAAATATGGCGGCAACTGAAGTTTCTGAGGTAGATCGCAGTGCTCTCCTCTCAACTTCGACTATCTTTCTCTACGCGGTGAGCTCGGCGGAATAGCGAAAGCTAGTATGCCGTAGTCTCTCACAAAATTCCGAACTAAGACTTTATGTAAAGACAATGCTCTGTCCCCAATGGGCATAAGTCGAGCGCAAACACTTTCTTCGAATTTTCTAATGCTGTACTGCGTTATCCTTGCGGATTTAAAGCACGCTGTCTACTTTTCTGACTGATTAATTCTCCTTTTATTGGATTGGAATGTGTTATTTAAATAATAATAAGTCTATTTTGATTAGCGAGAAGCGCTAATCATCTAGCGGATTATCTCTTTATTATTCTCCGCGGATTGACTTTCGGGAACTGTTTTTCCTCTATCGGCGTGTGTTTATACTAGCCGCACGTCCTTATTGCCTAATTGTCCCGAGTTCGCTCTCAGTACAGGCGTACTGAGAGGTTGATCGTTTTGTCACGTTACAATGCATATATATATATATACATATATTTATGCATAAAGAGTTCTTTGAGGACAATATAGATATACAATGTATACTTTGGGTACAATTGTATAGTTTCGGGTCCGACCTCAATTTTTTGGCAACCTAATGTATGCTTTGAGGACCATAAAGCGGCTGTCACACCGAATCTGTTTCTATTTCTCCAATGTCACATATCCAGTGACTGTGATGGGCTTAGAAGTTTCGTTTGGTTAGATTAGGTTAGAATTACAATGCTGTGATGTCCCAAGGTTTAGTTTTTTAAAAAAAAAACATTAACTCGTTATTGTAACGTTTTTAAATTTCTAAGGTCTTCAAACTATACGATTTACGTATTTACACACGTATATGTATACTCATATACATGTACCTAAAGGATAGTTTGGGATACAATTTGAGACATGCAACGTATACATTGAGGACCAGATCTTTAAAATGTCAGCTTGCTATTGTGAACGCCGCTAAATCGGCAAGGTCCTTAAACAATACAAGCTACAAGTTTATATATATATATATTTTTGTTTTAAAAGTGTAAACCTGTCTTGTTATACAATATTTAAGATAATCGTATATTGTATTGATAATCATGTATGTACATACACAAAATAGCGACGTCAGAAATGAACAATTTTCAAAAATCCATATTTCTCTTCTTTTCAGTCAATTCGTTCAAATTTGATTTAACCCAATCTTTACCCTGATAAGAGATCTCCGGAGCTCAGCTCCGTTTAAAAAGATCCAGTTTTATATGAAGAAATACATTTTTGCCAAATTGGAAAATATATTGCCATCGAAAAGATTCCGTTTTTAATTTTGAGTTATGCAGGGTGGCTCTGTGCAAGCACTCCTTGACAGTAATTAATGATATCTGTTTTTCATGAGTTTCATTGATCCGCGTTTAGATTTCTGGTGCAGTAAGCTTCTTGTTCATTTTGGACATTATTACTAATAACCGATCTTCTGCTTTGGAAATGGCTCGAGACCTTCCACTGCGTGCTTTGTCCTTATTAAAACGTATTGTCCAGACGGGAGTTATAGTATCTCCGACAGTGGACCGCGATATTTTCTGTTTTTCGGCGACATAACGTAAACGGGGGAGGTGGATATACGTTTTTCTATCGATAAATCGTGGACACGATTTAATCGAATGCTGTTCCGAGAAAGACTGGTGCAAAAAGGTTTGAATACAGTTTAGGCCTTGTCCGGAAACTTTTCGACGGCAGTGTATATCCCACAAAAGGCAAACATTTTATGGATTTCCTTTGAACATCTTCTGGATGTAGAAGCGTCCAGTAAACGTCCCACGGTCATAGGACACTTTATGGTATGAAGTCATTTAAGACATTATTTTTTAAAAAAAGATTCTTTTGACCGGACATCGAGATGGTCCACATTCGCTCGTGGGTGGAGAATATCAAAGTCAAATTTTTTACGATTTAATTGAAAGTAAAGGAAAGTAATGATTTTTGACCATTTTTTATTTCGGTTGTTATTACTTCGTTTATATGTGTACACGCAGAATAGGTAAGTAGCATCGTGAAAATGCAGTTTTTTCGTTAAAGGTAATTTTTAATTAATTATATGGAAGAGCAAAATGAAATAAGCGTTGGGATATAAAACTGCTTAAAAATGTGATGATAAACAGCTAGAATAGCATTTTACAGTAGTTTAAATTACTATATTATGTCTTCAAAATTTCCAGTTCCACTCACCTTCCTCTATAATAACGCATTAAAACTTGTTAAGTTTCGATTTCCGAACAATTTCACGGATACAATTGCAGTAAAAAACAAATTACTGAAAACAATTATCCGAATTTTATTTTCCGAATAGACAGTTTCCCGGAAAGACGATTCTTTAGAAACAATTTCTAGAAAAAACAATTTTCCGCAAAGACAATTCCCCTAAAATACAATTCCACGAAATGGTTATTTACGAAAAAGGCAATTTCTGCAAGACATTTTTTTCGGAAAAAAGTTCCCCAAGAATACAATTCCTCGAATGAACTTATGAATTAACTTACCTACGAAACAAGTGTGAAGTGCCGTATCCCATCACAGCTCTTGCGCGGAAATCGTATTAGCTCCCTCGAAAATCAATAATAATCATAGCAAGTAGTATAAGTTTGGGGTTTCTGGACCAGGATTTCTGTAACCGAAATTTACCGACACTCTAAAACCTTCGAAGATGGGTGTCCGTGCTAAGTTGCTGTCGTGAGTTCTATGATTTCCGGAAGTGATGTAACCGAGACCCCTATTTTCTAAGAATTTTATGGGGATTCCAGGACTTTTGCGTTGGATTCCATGAATTTTACGTTCGATTCTGGGAATTGCACGCGATCGAGAACTTTCTAGAAAATTCTAGAACATTCTCTGGCGCGACGTTTTGAAGCAGCCCCTTGCTCCCACCCCAGAGAGTCTTCTAGAAGCTTCGATGAACCCCTCCCATCCTCGTGCAGGTTTCGGAAGGCAGCCCTCAACCTGTTTGACCTCGAACGTTATCTCACAGATTTGCATATCGCTGATGCAGTCCTGCAGGAAATTTTTCATCCCCCTAGCCTAGAACCTTATCGCGCAGATTAGTGCGTAGGAATGCGTGCGTGTGTGAATCAGAGAGAGAGAGAGAGAGAGAGCCGATTGACCTCGAACGTTATCTCACAGTGGTCGCGCGTCGAGACGGCAGCCTCGTCATCCCACGGAGAAGCTTCGCGAATCCCCCATCCCCCAGCCTCGTGCAGATTCGTACAACTCGAAACGCTTCTCGCAAGCGCAGCGGCGCGTTCAAAGTAATTCTAGAAAAATCTATGCATCGGTTGCTCAAATGCGCAATACCGAACGTTATCTCGCAGAGTCGTGCGTACCATACACCATATATGGTTATTAATGTTATTATAAACTTCTTTAACGGCTATAACGCTGCTAATATCGATAACACACAAAATATTGTTCAGAGCATTGCTCATTCTTAGTGCATTTTCAATAACTATACGAGTACTTGTTTGAAGTCCATTTTGTATCCATTCAATGGGTACAAAAACGTTGATAAATAGTTGAACGTAAATATTTTCGGCCATTTTTGAACTGAGTCGTAGCGGTTGCAAGCGCCATTTTAAAGCGTTCTCCCTACCTCTAAACTTTTTATGTGACAAATAGTGTGATAGACTTTTTAGAATTATTTATTAAGATAACGAATAGAAGGAACAATCCAGATGGTTAGGAACAGGCGGTACATTGAAGGATTAAGATATATGCAATAACGTAGAGCATACGTTGTATAACCCCATAGCAACGTATCAGTCGTACCCGGGACAATAATCCTCTTGTTATCATTCCAGCTCAGTGCTATTTTTTTCTGTTGTACGGTATAAACTTTATGTTTTTACTCTGAATTAAATTTTGACATTTCATTAAATTTTCATGATGTAAAAGACACTGAATATAATCATCAAAGGTAATTATTTTTAATGTATAATAGATGCTTTGACTCCTTTCGCGCGTTTCTTATCTTTGCTTTCTTCTAAAATTTTGAAAGAGTATAATTTTGCTCGCAACCCTACAAATTCAACCATAATTTTTCCATTATTTTCGTCCTTCGTTAATCCTAATACTTTTTTATTTGCCAGCATAGTCTGAGGTGTCAAATTTATCTAATTGTAACACATTTCAAATTACATCCTTGATGTACAGCACCGCGATATTTGCCTGTAAAATGACAATGATCACGATGCTTAGTATCCTGAGGTGTAAATGGCTTTTCACAAATATGACAAATCTTGGCCGAGTTAAATTCATCTCTTTGTTTAAAATTTAGAGATTCCATTGGTACGATACGTTTTAGGTAAAATTCTATAATTTGAGCTAATTCCTTTAATTTATTCATAAACCATTCCACGCAATCATTTACACGATAAGCTCTTAATTTAGAGATAGAGTCGTCAAAGTTACATTGCAAATAATACGCTATACTGTGCGGAACGTGTTTTTGATAGATAGTGAGTTGTGTTTAACGAATTAGACTTATCCGTAATTAGCTTTGACATACACTCGATGTCAGGATTGTAATGTAATTTTTTGGTCTATATCTCTATTGAGTGAACATGTATCATAGCAAATAAAATCAATTTACAGGGATATTCATTTCACAAATTCACCGGCATTAATATACTAGCGATATGCACACTTCGAACAATGACACAAGAATGATTAAAAATAAGATCAACCGTTCACCCAGTCCTGATCGAATCGCTGAACATAGCAGACGTGTTTACAAATCTCTCTGTGAACGTTCAGTGCTGTGACAAGTGAGCGCTAAGAGTAGAATATGTCCGATAAGGACAGGGAGACCGACGGGTCGCTGAGAGGCGGCCGAGGGAGGATTAAAGACGATTTTCGTACGCCTAAGGGTAAGATCTGCGAGCAAAGAACAAAACGTAAAGCGACGGATCCTTCATCTGATAGCCAAGCAGAAGGCGACGAGCCTGTGATTAAGGGACAGCCCAGCATCAGCAACAGAAAGATCAGCCAGAGTAAACCTACAAATACAAGTTCCAACTATAATCCTCCCTCTCAGACCCCTGTGCCAAACACTTACAAAAACCTTTACTATATCAATGCCTCAAAAATAAATTCGAGACTCGAGATGGCCAAAAAGTGGAGTAATCTTGCGCTTCCCTCTAAGGATATCATACTTCAGACGAAAAAAGGCTTTCTTCTTAAATCTAACTCGACATCGGAGAGACTTGAAACTCTACTAAATAAACTCAAAGAGCAAAATATTATCGAAAGCTTCACCGCGACTACGGCGGATACTTGCGGATCGTATCCGCAACGCCCCGCCCGAAACTTTTGCGGTCGTAATCACTCAAGTAGATCTCGAATTAGAAGATCACGATATTCGCCAAGCGCTCAACAGCCACGGAATTGAGCACCGGTATTGTAAGAGGATTATCTCTCGGGCCACATCGAATCCCACCACACTCATTCGAGTAATCACAGGTAGCACAGAATCATTCCACAAGCTCATGAAGGAAGGTAATCTATACCATGAATAAACACTTTACCGCGTCACCAAGCTCTCCCCCACCACCGAGGCCACAACCTTGCGCAAAATGTTCTGAGTTTACACATACAACCCATGACTGCCCAAACAACACGATATGCAGTAAATACAACGGCAACCATAGAACGGAAAAATGCACGACAAATCTACCAATAAAATGCACAGTCTGCAATACCACTGATCACGTTGCGTGGTCGGTCAAATGCCCAAAACACCCAAGAACACCCATCGAAGGAATTCCCAACACACAAATCAAAAGAATTAACAAAAAATCTGGAGAAACCAGCATAACTACCACCAAGTCCAGTCGCATCCACAATCCTATTACAACACATGATCACATCATCAACACTTACTTCCGAAAAGTGAAAAAGCCAGGAAATATCAACAGAGAACAACTAATTCTGAAACTGAGAAAGAGATTTATCACTGAATTCAATATCGACACCGCAGTTACATTCACGGGGAACTGGATGTATATACTGATGATCGACCTTCAAAACTTGAACACCCCCTCACCCACTGAACCCCTCCAAGGAACAAGCCACGCAATAAGCAATTCCATTCACGCTTAAACTGTTATATGCCAACGTAAACAGCTACTGGAATAAACACCACCTCATAAAATATGTCATAGAAAATAATGAAATCGACTGTACCGCCTTCGTGGAAACTGAGCACTCGCAGCTCACGAATATTAGTTATAGAGACTGGTCCTTAGTATCTCACTGTGGCAATATAATAAACACTAACCTTAGAGGAGGATCGATATGCCAATTTCGACCGGGCACGAAAATGAGGAAGGAGAACGCTCCCAAGATAAACGATGCAAAGAACGAGGTACTTCGTGTATCGATACCGTTTCGAGAAGATAGGTTGCACATAGTTTTAGCCTATATCCACAACAACTCGACAATTGACAATTCGATTTTCATCAAATGTAAACAATTCAAATACGCTATCCTACTCGGAGATTTCAATCCTAATGCCAGAAAAAGCGACAAATACACGAATTCATTCAAAGCTCGAACTACGTACAAATCTCCACTCCACCCACATTTACGATCGTTAACAACAGAGACCAGATCTAATCTTCTGCACCAGAAATATAGAAAACAACTTTATTAACATCGAACTTACGCCAGACATCGGATCAGACCATCATGCGATAATAATCTCACTCAATACGAACATAACAAGTTCTGATCCTGTGCCCACAGAAAAACTCAACTTTCGCAGAGCAAACATGGACCAAATAAACAGAGAAATGTTTACGCTGGCGACCAACCTCAATAAATCTACAATGAGTGAATCGCTAATCGAAACATTTAACAAGAATCTCGCCAATATTATTGAAAAGAACACACCGAAAACTAGAAAGGAGTTTTTCGTGCACGAACTCCCTCCCTTCATTGTGAGCCAAATAAAACTAAAATGAAAACTTTATCGTGAATATCAGAGCAATAGATCCACGACGTTTAAAACAAAACTAAACACGTTCAGCAATAACATTAAAAAAATGATTAACGAATACAAGACGCACACGTGGCTTGAAGCGTGCGACCGAATTATACAAGCCAAAGGTAGAAATTACTGGCACATAATTAAAAAGCTCTCGAAATATAACCCTGCTAAGCAAAAACAAAATCTCATCGTCAATGGGCAAATAATAGAATCAGATGCCGAGAAAGCAGATGCCTTTGCCCAGCACTTTGTTAAAATTTACCAGTTCGCCGACGATCCCTACTTTAACGCGCAAAACCTCTGGGAGATTTCAAACTGGTACGAAGACTTTTTCGACAACCCAGCTGAACCACGTCAAGAACTGGACAAAGTCACTCCCCAAGAACTCCGGGATATTTTAAAGAACTGCAAGAACACCTCACCTGGCATCGACAACATACCAATAGCAATTTTAAAAAATTTAAACCCAACTGTACACCAATTCATCGTCAAAATTCTTAACTACTGTCTCAACCAAGCAACAGTCCCGAACATCTGGAAAACAGGTATCATCGTGACAATCCCTAAACCCGGCCTCGTACACAATAAAATCGGAAGCTACCGGCCAATCACTCTCCTCCCTTCAATTGGTAAACTGCTGGAAAGAGTCATAAAGAGCCGAATAGAAAAAGAAATTGGAGCCCACATCCCGGACTACCAATTCGGATTCCGCAACAAAAGATCAACGCTACATGCTCTCACCGTCCTAATATCAAACGTCGAAACAACGAAACTCACAAATAAAAAATCAGCAGCGTTGTTCCTCGACATCGCGAAGGCATTCGACTCTGTTTGGCACAAAGGCCTACTCTACAAGCTAAATAGTCTACAGTGTCCGCGCCCACTCATCAACATCATTAAAAGTTTCCTCGAATCAAGATCGCTAACTGTTCGTGTTGACGGTCAAACATCATCGATGTTTACCCCGGAACAGGGGGTTCCTGAAGGCTCCCCACTTTCACCACTGCTATACAACATATTCTGCTATGACATATATAACCATAGATTCACCGACAAAAAACACATAGATCACAGTGATTACACTCTCCAATTTGCCGACGACACAGCGCTAGTTGTACATAAAAAAAACCTTACTGAAGCAATAGTCACTCTCCAAAGCTCGGTCCATAAAGTAAACAAATGATTTAACAAATGGTGTTTAAAACCGAATCCCCATAAATCTCAATTAATCATTTTTAACCATAGAATAATCCCTCTTTCACCAAAAATTGAATTGCAAAACACTCAAATAGTTCCCTCAGACAGAGTGAAATACCTTGGGGTTCTCATAGACCAAAAATTAAACTTCAATTTCCACTTGCAACAAACCAAGAGCAAGCTAGCAGCCAGAGCATCCCACTTTCGCAGTATCACCTTCAAAAACCAAAATATCCGACTGAAACATATAGCGAGAATATATAAAAGTATATGTCGACCGCTGTTTGAGTATGGACACCCGATTTTTGTCAACTGTAAGGAAACCGCTCTGAAAAAATTCGCACGGCAGAAACAAGCGCACTTGCGATCTTTTGCTGGATAAAGGGCTGCCGTAACCGACCAGAGAAAACAATACGAGTCTTTATTTCTGATGTTCAACACTGCTTTTTTGTTCTGGATGTTCTTAGGCAACTCGATGAATGTTGATAGGCCACCGTGTATCGGTATACATATTGTATATGTTGATGTTTACAGCCAAGTTTATAATTTCTACCAATGACCAACCAGATTCCCTTTCTTGGAAGTCTTCAACCTTGGCTAGTAACTTTTCCTTCACATTTGTATTAAACCAACCGCTGATATCGGTGGACGGTAGAGTAACTTCGTTCTCAGTGTTGAAGAACTTTAATTCTTCGACAATCTCACCATCTTCCATGGTTTCGAATTTACATAACAAGACGACGTTTACTTTCAAATCACTTTCGAAGTGCGTTTTTTTACTCTCGCAGTAAACAACTTTCTGGAATCTTCCAAGAAACGGCCCAAGTTCTTGTGTCGCAAGTTTGCAATGACTCCAGTACTTATTCTTCCCTCAAAGGCAGATTCCAAGTCATCCCAACGCACTCTGTCACTTCTTCTCTCTCTCGCTGTTCCTCCACCTCTTTTTTGAAGTTGTCATTTAAATTTTTCGTTCAGAGATTTGAGGATTCCGATCGTTGTTAAAATTTTGGTTTTCTCTCCGATCGTAAGAGTAACGTTTCTCAAAATTTTATTCAAAAGTCTGATATTTTGAGTGCCAAATTTCGTCCATTTTTCAATTTTTGCAATCGATGATCCCTTCTTCAGAAGATTATATGCTCCTTCCATAATCTCGATTAACTTTTTACACTTTGCAGAATCCATCTCGTTAAGGTATAACTGGGAAAGTATGCAAAAATCGCAAAAATTCTTGACAATTTTGTGAAAGATAGCTCTTTGTAGAATAATAATGTATGAATTATTTCAGCATTTTTCACTAAATACTTTGGTAGTTATAAATTTTTAAAATTTATAAATTTAACACGGTCGCTTATGGGAAAACAGCCTCTACGGACATTAATCGTTGCAAAACGGATAGAACTAAATCGCCGTAAATTCTGCAAAAATAAGATGATGTGGTGTATGATTCGATGATTGATTGTTCAAAGTTTTAAATAAATTGTCTTTGTTATTGTCGAGAAAATAATAAAATTAAGGATTATTATGAATTACTCTGTGTTGACGTGGCAACGTTGTACAAGAATATCGTGATTATTCTGTCGGTATAGTAGTGTCTACTATACCAACATAATAATGGTATAGTAAAAACACTCCGCAATATCCTTGGCTAAAGCTATGCTAAGTTGAATTCATAATTTTATTCTCGATTGTTTCCCTCTTTGTTTTGCGTTATTTTTTGGAAAAAGAATGGTGGCTGATTAATTAATGTCGCAAAGGATTTTTTTGCTTAATATTATACATATATATTATTTTATTGTTCGTTCCATTTTGAAAATGTAATTAGGAGGTAGGAAACGTATAAAATTCAAGCATGTGATAAACGCTATACATAATATCATAGTTGTTTTTTGCATGTACATTTTTCACGCATTATTATTAAAATTTTGTTTAAAATAATAACAAATATTAGCAATACTCCTTTGCTGAAAGCTCTTCTTTTTTCCTAACGAATTAATGAGCTCAATTAATCCAGCTTCGCCATGAGCGACGTACGTACTACATAATTTTGCCATTGTTTGGCCAGCTTCTGCCAATTTTGTTCTAACACTGACACCAACATATTTGTTCATTGGAGATAAGCTATGTAATATACTATGAAACTTTTCTAATTGGATCCAGCGTTCAATTTGGGGCGCGAATAATACCATGTACTGAAGTATGATTGGTTTTGTGATATTTAGCTTTCGAACAATCGTTGACAAAATCTCACAATCGTGTACAGCATTGTGAGCACCTGCAAGAGAAATATTCAGGCCTTTTGCCAAATCAGAAATGGAGCATTTTGTTCTTCCAGTGGTTTTTCTAGTGATAAATAAGGTGGCAGCAAATCCCTCAATTATCTCTGCGAATTGGTCAGTTAAGCAACAGCTGTTAATGGCTTTCATCAGGCTTGGACCATCAAATTGAAGATTGTGGACTGCAATGCAACATTTACTTTCAAATGATGACAGCCATTCATGCAAACTACTCAACGCAACTCTTAGTGGGATAGAATCCACTGCCAGACCATCGTGGTAAAGTTCACCGTACGAATTTGTCAGACCGTGAACTGCAGTTGCTGATTCAGAAATGGCCTTGACCGACGTAATATATGTCGAATAGCTCTTGGTTCCACACTTTGCAGCAA
>JARQSW010000362.1:15489-60100 GCA_030142375.1 Calameuta pallipes
GCTGTCATTTGTGTGTAGCTGTCATTTTTTTTAAGAGGCCACACTGCCGTGCCGGCCACTTGCGGCCAACTTCTGCTGGTGCGTTTCAACTGACTAGCCCTGTATACCGTTTATTGGAAATAATAAATTATTCATTATACCTTATGTAGATTTGTTCATCAAACGATCATCAAACACTTCACACAAAAGTTGAGCATTGTCTCATGAGATAAATGTTCACATTCAGTGATAGCTTGTGAATTCATTCGAAACCATGTTTCTTTTATAGGGGTAGAGATACGCAATTAAGTAAACAATAAACTAGCACGCGAGAAGTTCTCATGTGGATGCAGATCAGAGAGTTAGGATCGCAAAGATCGATCTTTTTATAGTGTCCGAACATAACTCGACTGACATCAATAAAATTAAGATACAAAAACGAACGTTTCATCAGTCGCTTATCTAAAGAACACTAAAACAGTAGCACGTCTCGGTTATGGGTCCTACTTCAGTTCTCTCCCGCTCGAATAGGACGAAAAGGAAGAGGAATGTTGTCTCTTATACCCGTCTCTCTTGTGTCTCGTCTTCTTTTTCATTTTGATCCGCGTCATCTTCGATTTTTACTTCTCTTTACATATCCCAATAGAATATTATGAAATTATTAAGAATGAGGTCTGAAAATTTTCTCTCACTCTCTGTTTCAGATTCTCTCATTGTTTGTCTTCTCGAATTTTCGATTCTTGCATCGAGGCTGGTTTTCCGCATTCTTTATGTGTACGCTTGTACACGAAATTATGAAATCTGAATTAAGAGATGATTTAAAGTCATATTACTTCTTCATTTTCAATTGTAACGTGAAATTATTTGGCAAATCATATGAAAATCATAGTTTGAAAGTTTTTTTTTCAATTTTAAAAGGTTTTCTTTAAGTATGCAGCATTTGATAAGGATAAACGATGTTGACTGGGTTTTCTCGCCATCTGGAATTTGAGTGATTGAACATTTTTACGAATTACTTTTGAGAAAAAAAATTGGGCTCAATTTCCGATCAAAGTTTCTAATTTTTCAGAAATTCCTAGCCCTTCGATACTGCCTGGCGACCCTCTGGATAAATTAATTATAACGGAGCGAGTCGAACACCCATTATACGCCTTAACTATTAGCTATAGGGAAGCAACAGGTTATACAGTTGTAGTTATCATTTATAATAAATTTAATAAAGGAGCGCGTACTTACTGTATACATTATTAGAATGGTGATTATGTTTTTCCCTAAAATGGTGCTTATCTTACGGAGGTATGTATAATTGTGAGTATATTTTTAATGTGATGAATCGCTCTTCGCTCTATGAAAATACATTTCTTAGGAAGATCATATACATAATTTCGATAATTAAAGTCGTATAAGTCATTGAGTTTCTAGTACAGTCCATTCGGCATGTCGGGATGCACTGGTCGGATCAAACGACGATGCAATTACGGGGTGGGGGGCGGGGGGTGCTCATTAACCGTATATTATGATGGACGTAGCAGGTTGAGCATCCAGCTTGGTCTGCTTCCTAACTAGTTGTTTATTATTTCAAGCAATGAGACTAACGAAATCTCGCGCTATGTTCCTCTGAGCACACGTCATTAAGTCGTTAGACGTACATGTGAGTCTCGCATTACAAGCATTAGTGAAATGACTATTCTTCTTCTTGATGCCTCTATTAATATTTATTTAGTAGTTTACAGCCGTCACGCGAAAGTGGATAGATTTTCGTTGGAATTCCTCACGCAGGCCTTTCCTACAAAGGTTAACGACTCTTTTCAGTACTAGCGAGATTCTATACGATAAGTACTAGGGACCTCCACATTAATTCCAATTTTGAAGCCATTTACCTCATTTAACCATCTTCTCTTCATTGTATTTATGAATTTTAGAATCACTTTCTTTGCTCTTTGATTCAATTACTTTTTATTTTTGTATATAACAATGTTTTATATATAATAATTATTTACTGTCTCTTGTATTTGAAGTAATTCGTATCACTAATTAGTATAAGAAATTACTTCCGTGGCAACGTAGTTGTCATTATGTAAATGTCGCGTGCACCTCGAAAATTTATAGACACGTTCGTAAGTTATGTATATCTACTTAGTCAAGTTGTAAACTGATGCTTACGGACATAGTTTCCTCCATATCTGGGTACTCTAGCGAAACTGTAACATTCCGGGAATTACCTTTCTAAGACGTTAACACTTAACTGGCACTAGGCGTCCATCTTACATTGATAAGAAATTGCGTGAATCCTGTTATAGTTACAGCTAGTTTACGAAGAGCGATATTCGTTTTAGCTCTCAGGGATAATTGGATAACAGTATGGGCCGAGAAGCGAATAAACGAACATTCAAGCTACCAGATTGAGAATGCAATTTGCATTTAACATTTTAACTACCCTTGACCAAAGAAAACCGAAAGTATACTATTCTAGCATCGTGTACGTGTCACAAAGCACATTAAAGTTCTATAAGTCTACATTTATGAATTTAACTTTCTTAAGTAAAATATGGATTTAAAAAATTTGAATAAAATTTGTTGTAATATTTATTATCTATTTTTAAAATCCCTAGAGACTGCATGAGGGAACGTGTATTGTCGCTAGTAATAATTGTATAACGAAATACCAAAAACTTTTCGCTTTGACAACTTGCACACAGAGGCTTCCGATAATATAGCATGAACAAGCGGTCGCGTTTCATTCGGAATTCAGTATTGTCGGTCTACACTAAAAAGCGGATTGCCGTAGAGGTATTGAATATAATTTATTTCTACACTTACTCGATCAGTAAAAAGACATTTAGTTTTGCTGCTGATCATTGACTGTGTACGTGGTACATTAAAGATCAAAGGTTTGATCCATGATATATGAATCATCGTAATAAAAAAAAAATGAATTGCACGAGACTTTTGGTGTTATATCGACCTACGGTGTCCATGAAAATTACCTCTACCAGATACATTAACATTTTGGAGATATAGCGTATTTCTAAATTAGATTCAGTTATAGTCAAGAAACAGCCAAATAAGGTCAAATATAATCAACTTTATTGTTAAGTAATAATAAAAATTGCAAGTATTATCGGAAATGGAAATAAATCAAAAAAGATAGACACTGTAAAAAGTCAAATTATTCCATGATAGGGGTAAGTTTACTCATTACGGGGAAACCTGTAACATAATTGTAGCTGATTTTTCACAACTAGAGTTTACGATGGATTTATACGTGGATTATCTTATTGTTAGTATTATGGTTTAGTTGTTTGTGTTTTGCTTCAAAACGCATAAAGGAAGCCTACGTCAATGGACCTACTTTTTTCATTATTCTTATATGTATAATGTACTAAATAATGGTATTTTTGTTTCAATGATTGAAAAAAAAAATTCAAAACCTAATGTATGTTGCTTTGATAATCTGCTGGTTTCAAGTAATCCGGATGTTTTAATGTTAAACGTCGATGCCATTATGATAGAAAAAAATTCCATTAAGCTTCATGTATGGATTCCATACTCTATTCCTTATGTATTTGCCAAGAGTATAAAAAATTTAAGATCGGTTAGTTGGATTTGCTTTAATAATCTTATCTCCTTGAATTTAAACTGCTGTCCGTTTGCTCAATTTCTCATCTACGTCTTCTTCTAATTATTATATTCAATTATTCATCAATCTTTGGAAGGTTGCTAAGGATTAAATTGCTTGCAAACTGTAAAAAGAAGCAGATTGAACTCGTATAATCTGACTATACTAAAAGATATTTATATGGGTCTAAATTCTGCATCTTAAAAGGAATATCTAAATTGTGAAGAATTTCATGGTAAGATGGTGGAACATGGAATTCGCATAAAATTCAGTCACGATCCTCTTGGCTCCCCTTATCTCTGAACAAGACTATAACTATTGAAAGTGAGGAATCGCAAACTCTACCTCGCTACACGTTCTTCCGCTCATTATTCACCGCGCTTATGCAAAAAATGACTTTGTAATCACATTAATTAGCACCCATGTCATTTTTTAGTCATGCTTGTGTCACGTTAATGTACCATGGCCAGCCTTTAATGATCTTAATCTCTCTGCACCACGAACAGAAAGTCAAATTAGTCCCCATGTACTGCGTATACAAAATTGCTATAGAACTGAAATTTCGTGAAACCTTCATCATAGATATCTCTATTGTACTTAATATATAATACAAAATGTATGTTTGATATAACCGTTACAATGGTCCAAAAAGAAATGCCTATTTCTGCCCTAAATATTTCAAAATCAAAAACCTACAAAATGCTGAAAATCATGATCTTAAAATTAAAGTACTTTTAAAACACCGAATTGAAGAGATATGAAATGACTAATCCGTAATATACAAATTCAGACATTCTTTCTCCTTTATTAAGAAAGTTTTCAGACTTGATTCGAGGAAAGCATGTGATTGAATGTAAACACAAAGAATAAAGTGCAGCACAGTGAATAGCAATCTAAATAAATATTACTTAAAGAGAGGTAATGTATTTATACCCACTTCTTTTAATAGGACCGTCTTAAGGAATTAAAATAAATGTATTCATATTTGGATACCATAATTAAAGGCACTTCCATTCGGTACTGGGTAGCGCTAGTACGTCTACTCATATCTTCAGATAATGGGCTCCAGAAAATTACTCACAAAAAGAAAAAAATCTATTAAGTATAGTTAGTACTAGAATCTTTAATATTCATAACTTCTTCAACATTTACATATTTTAACATTTTTTCTGCTTGCGAGTAGCAAAATTTGCCTTTTCGACAAGATACGCTGTCATTTTCGTCTTTAACTCTTCAGTTGTCTTATTATTTAGTTCATTTCCAAAAACATAATCGACTGTATCAAGAAAAAATATGTTCCGGGTTGAAGTGTGTCCGTCAGTTATAGAAATCTCTAAATGTGACTGTTTTCTGATAGTTTTGCTAAAAAGGAAAA
This sequence comes from Calameuta pallipes, assembly GCA_030142375.1. Taxonomy (NCBI): domain Eukaryota; kingdom Metazoa; phylum Arthropoda; class Insecta; order Hymenoptera; family Cephidae; genus Calameuta; species Calameuta pallipes. Next base: position 20,463 of record JARQSW010000362.1, read on the forward strand.
TGTTTACCCCCACAAAAATACTTTCATGGTCCCGCCAAGTATTATTCGATATGGAACCATAAGCTAGATCAAATATAATAAGCAGATTTATAGTGTGGGAAAACTTCCCAATGGAACACTCAATTTGTACTAAGTTAAAATTTAAGATTAGAAGACTACATAAGATTTGTCGAGAACGAGCGGTATCTCAAACAACTTTCCGATTAGACAGATTTACAACGACTGACTTAGCGCTGTAATTTCTCGCTCGCTACTAGCGCTTACAGTTTCCTACAGTTTCGCCTCAAATGGCGCTTCGTCAAATATTAGCGCGAACTTTCAAATCATATTTAAAACATAAAATTGAAATAGAATATTAACAGTATCAAATTCCTGTAATAATGACTTATGTATTTGGGATTATAATGTGCTTTCAATATTTTTTTTTAGAGTGATTCACAGTAATCCTGTACTTAACGAGTTTTTTTTACACGAAAGTGTTTTTGTGTGTGGGATATCACAAGTTTTTGTTCGTTATGTGATATTAAAGAAATTTTAGGTACAAGATATTTGTATTGATGTAAAATGAACGTGAATTCATTATGACGTCGGTCATCAGAAAAATATATTTGCCGGAAGTGATGAAAGTCATTTAAATTTAATATACATATGTATAACCTCACTTTCCTTATAGAAGTGAATTAAGATATATCTGAATTTTTATCAAAAATGTAGTATTCAATGCAAAGTGCAATTCAGTTGAAAGGACTATATATATAGTCAATCTTTTTTCAAATCAAATTTAATTGTAAAATGTACTTATAATTACATATGATGTTGAATTTCAAAATGTTATCCAGCTGTTATTTCAAATAGTTAACGCGGTTAAATAAAATAAGATAAAAACAAAATAAACATCATCAAACTGTGCGTTATAGCGAATATGCAGTTGGCGCACTCTTTTTGCCCGATATTTTACTATTTTTTCCAAATTAAAATCTCCACAACGAAAACGAACGGCCCAACGCTGGGACTGGCGTTTAATTACACAGTCTTCACCGTAAACATCATACAACTTTTTCCGAGTTGGCACTACATTTTTACCGTTTCGAAAGTAAAAAAAGCAAAATATGACAAAAATGCTCACATTGATTTTCCATTTTAAACTTGACACCGAACAACAAATTATTCACAAACGGCGATAGTTAGAACGATTAAAGATAATTTAGAATGTCAGCTGTCAAGTAGCGCAAAAACTTCGGAGTTCGTATCTCTTCTAATGTTTTTTTACTAAGGTGGCGTCATCCTTCGAAAATAAACGACATTACTTTTCGAACAACCCAATATATAATTTTTCTATTTGGAAAAAAATTCTCCTATAGAAGATGAGGATGAAATAGATCAAGTAAAATCGGATGCGTTCGTTTCAGTGGCTCGCTAAATAAGGTACGATAAACTGCAGCTTAGATATAGGAAACTACGAAGAGGAACAGCGGTACACCCTGGATCTTAAGCCCCTAACATAAAATACGGAAAACTACGTTAAGCACACACACACAAACACACGCGCGCGCGCGCGACCACACATACATTCGTGCTGCAAAAAACTAAACATCTAAATATCTACCTTGATAGTTCAGATGCGAAACACCGTAATGCTCTCTCCGGTGCTCGCACGAGTCACGGTACGTAAGCAGTCACCGTTCACGCTCCTCTTTTACTTGACTGCTCGGCGCCTACAAGCAGGATGCCATTCATGACTCTCAGTTACATGATTTGCTTCGTCGCCTTGGCTGTACCGCTGGTTGCCTGTACTTGGCGCAAGACTCAATCCGCGTATCTTAATCATCAGCGCCATCTGATGTGTAGAAAAGTAAATGGATGTGCGACGACGACGACGACGGAACTGAAACAAAGTCATCTCGCTGGCCATCTCAATATACCCTGATCTCGTACACTAATCATGTTGATCTTGGTGGCAATCGATTCAGAACCCTCAATTTCTATAGTGAGTGTATCAATAACTTTTTCTCATATATAGCGGTTCATAAGATATTTTATTCGAAACATAGGTACAAGAGTGGACTCGGGTAAAGACTTTCGAGGGCCCGTTTACAGGGCGTTCCTCCTCTACCCTTAACCGTATCCAAATCTTCATGGCCCGCTCTCCAGTCCAGTGCCTCTTTCAGATGGGGCACTGGCATTGCACCCGGGCTTCTTCCGGTTCGCGGAGAAGTGCTCTCCTCTGCCGGGCAAATCATTTTCGAAACTATCTCCTCACAGTTAAGTGGATAGTCTGTAAGTTGCTAGGTTTACTTTATATTACAATACAGTGGCGTTACTTTACTATATCTGTTTTCTAAAATGGACTTATTCTGGTACTACATTATATATATCGCAAATTCTTTGTTTTTCTTAGATTTTCTTAAGCTACTAAGCTGCTGTTAGCTGTTAGTTATTAAGACTATTTTGTATCCTTATCGGTTAAAGGGTTTATAGCCCGTTATCGAATAAATCACTCACTCACTCGCAGTAAATTCGAGCACCTGGACCTTAACTTAGCAAAACAAATATTTTGCGAGAGCTTTGGTGTAACCGTGCGAATCTATCGCAGAGCGCAGTTTCTGAACAGGGTGGCAACTCGAAGTGAACCAGAAAGCGTACGTTATCCGAAACGATAGCTGGAGTTGTCTGATGATTGTGAATTAAAAAATCACTTCACAGTATTTAAGTTTTTTCATGGGAAACCACGGAAGATTAGCTAAGGATTACATTACTTGCGAACCATAAAAAAACACATTCAACTCGTGGAGAACTATAAAATAAAAATGATCCATGTCAAAAACTTTGCAGTAAGAGAAAGATAAACAAATTGTAAAACTGCCCCATACACGACTAATATCATATGAAAATGATTGATGTTGCAATAATTTCAATGATACATCATGGAAAATGTAATTACAAAACAATACTTTTTATTAGTCTATCATGTGAAAATTTGATTTTTGAGATAGGCAACCAGAAGCGAAGCCAGCAGTTGCGTTTGAGCGTTTTATTAGCGGCGAATAAGGGCCAAATGCAGTAAATTAACTTTGCATGAAATATCAAGAGGAAAAGAGAAGAAAGAGACAAACAGACTCGAAAAGAAAATCCCACCCTTGGGAATGGACCTAACGTCATTTTAAAAGTTATCGAGAGTTATAGTTAATGGACGAGTCTTCAGTGAGTATACATTTTCAAGAACCTACCATCACAAATTTCTAAGACCTTTTGTGGTTCTTGAAACTATGCAGGTCCATTTCTTAACTTTTCGGCCCGGTAAATTCAATAACGAATAATCGTGAAGGCATGGTCTTGCTCTTTCCCCACATACTTTTGAATGCACAAAGAGTGGTTGACAAAAAATATTATAAAAAAGAGAAAATTTATCAATAAATGCTTTTTACTTTTAACATGAGACTTATATTCGACTATATTTCAAAGTTCCACGTTGTGAAAAAAATTCGGGTAGCAAACTAAATTCTGCGCTGATTCCCGTGCAGAAATTAACGCTTGGATACGACTAGAAACACGCTAGATATCCCGTTTCAAGACAAGGATCTGGCCATTCAACCCTGCCAGTTCCTAGGCGGGAATGTAACAAGGATTAGGGGGATTCTGGCCATGTCCGTCCCGGCCCGGACGGCGGATTGAATCCCGCCCGGGATAACCATCTGAATCCCCGTTTAAATATTAGGTTATCTGAATTAATTATTGCTGAAAAAATATCTTGAATGGAAAGAGCCTAGTTTTCATTCTTTTAAACATTGCAACAATTTATTATTATACAAGGTACAAATACGTAATACTTTAAGGTTTTTTTAATCATTTTTTTTTATGTTTTGACATTTGAGTGAGCACTTTAATTGCGGGTTGATTATTTTATGTTTCTCCATTTCGCGGGTATAATTTAATTGACGCGCTCGCGAATTCAACAGGATTTTGATTATACTGGTGCTCTCTCATTAAGGATTAAAGCCAGTAAACAAGGAAGAAGGAGACTTCACCCCCCTGGCCGGCCTTATAGAGAGTTTCGACTGTAACTGATTTTATAATTGTTTAATTAACATTAAGATTGATACAACCACATAAGTGTATGATTAAATCAATAAATTTGATGTATTCGTTTCCATACTTTGGATCATTCATTTGTACTTTTAAATATAAGTATAATACAACATAGTTACCAAATAAAAAATATTTAGGTACTTCAATAATAAGCTAAATCTAACAATTATAGGAGTGGACTCAACTAAATCTTTATAATGTTAGAAACTTTAATTTGTTTTTTTCCACAGAGAATTCACTTGCACAGTATCAATTTTCCCCAACTAAATTATTTATTCGACTAAGCTAAGTAAATGATTATGTAGCATCAACCGAAACTAAGTTTAATTGTCGGCAGACAATGACGTCATTTCAATCGTAATTGTGGTAATTTTTACTAAATTTCGGAATCATTCGAAATAAGTACAAATCAACTGCAATCAATCATTATTGTACTTTGTATGATTAATGCTTTTTGTTGAATTAACATAAATACAGTCTATTTAAATATACATACAATTATTGTATCCAATAATTATATAATTAACAACAGCTGCGGGACTATTTTGTATACTGTTCTTATACATATAATGAGTTAATGGTATTTGTACACTCTACCATAGTGATTGCACGACCTTATGTATTTATACCCAAAATAATCTGTCGGGGATTTCCTGGTTAGAACTCTTCTTTCTTTTTATCATTGCCTAAGAATAAATCGCGCGTATACAAAAATGGCAAACAGATAGCCAAAAATGTATGCAAAATACCGTAATACGAATAATCGTTAACGGTAATTACCTTTTAACTAGCAAAAGACTAGTGATTGAGAAACAGATATTATAAGTACTATCCAAAACACCGAAGACAATGACAATGAGATGGGTCGGTAATCAGATGTTACTGTTGGATTACACACTTTTGATATTGGCGTCACAAAAGAGGATTTCCAGAATACAGAAAAGTCTACAGCGGTTAGGAAAGTATGAAGTAATGTCACTATGGGAAGTAACAATGATTTGAACACCTTATAAGGGTTGGATGGGTAAGTTGTCTGGGCCGCACGCATTCTTCGTCACTCTAGCTGACGCATCGCTCATAGGTTTATCGTCAACAGCAGAAAAATAAAAAGGATTATCATTTGTGCCGAAGGTTTCCATCGGCAAGATATCGTGAAAGTCTCGGAGTGGCACCCCTGTAGTGATGAATGCGAAGTAATTGTTCAGCTCACTGAATGATAAGTTGGTCAGGAGTGCGAAACATGACTTTTCAGTAATGCCTAATGTATCCAATTCATACCAGAACTTTCGTGACTTCCCTTCCAGGTTAAATCTGGAGTTGAGGTAGGCTAATTTTGCGGCAGTCAGTTTTTATTTTTACCTCTCTGCAACGTCGCAGAGTCGACGTACGTTTGACATATTTATCATACACGCTCGAAATTCCAGATCTTTTGTAAGCTCGATGGGTAGCATCTCTTCTTCGCATAAAATAGGTTAACTCGGGGATTACCAACGGTGCAAGCTGATGTGTCGTAGTAATTTCCCGTAATGGGATCGAACATGCTGATAGGTTATCTATCAAGGAGTTGAATGTAGCAAGTTGTCGGTCCGAAGAGGGTAGGCTGATCAGCTGAGAGTAGTCAAAAGTAGGCAGGGCATCGGAGGCAGCGTCAAGATCGGCGTTTTTTCAGGGACGATAGTGTATTACAGGACGGGGGTAGAGTGGAAGAATTTAATACTGGTGTAGATAAGATCATGACTTGAGAGGAACGGCTGTGCTGATTAGCTCCGGGATTTAAGGCGGGATAGATCACTGACAGCGCAGATATCCAGCCAGGAGTGAGACGTTGATGTGTGGTGTGTTGGCGGCTGCACGGGGACTAAATGAAGTCCTATAGTTAAGAAAGATTCCCGAAGAAAAGTTGTGTCGTAGGTCCACGATAGCAGATCTGCATTAAAATCTCTAAGAATACAGCTGAAGTTATATTTTGAAGTCAATATAGCGAGCTCATCAAATAGGAGATTCAAGTGTCCAATTTTTGGCAACAAGGAACTTTGACCGCAACGTACCCCAAACTTCGGCAATTAGAAATTCGGGCACTCCGTCAGGAATGAGCCTGGCGGATGAGGCCACAACGCACGCAGATAGCTCATTCCGGTATTATAAGGCGACACCACCGCCGTGACGTCCCCAGCGCTTCACCCGAAGCCAAAATACCTCCCTTTCAGCGGCACTCACCGTTAACTCATTTCATATACTCCTGATATCCTCAGGAGCACACTCTCCTAGATTATAGGATCCTCAAGCAGATAAGAATACGGTGAAACTGGATAAAACGATACAAACGATAACATGTCTATCCCTTAGCCAGACCACGCCGTGAGTGACGCTACAAATGTCCAAATTCGGCAACCTTCCCGAGAGTCGCACCGTATAATACATGTCCTAGCCCAATCCGATTCGCGGACACAAGGACTTAGGTCCCGATGAAGTAGATCCTGGTATGTTTCGTTGTTGGGGTGGCTGCGGTGCTATTTTCGAAAGGCGGAAATTACATCCACTTCTGCTCCGTCGATCTACGGCTCCATGCCGCTTCTGCAACCCCCTTGTGTTCTCTGATGGTAAAAACGCTCATCAAATGTCCTGCTTTCTAGGGTCTGTGCTCCGGTCTTGCTGTCGCCCGGCCGCCACAGCGCTCAACCAGGCCCGTAGCTGTCTCTCTCGTGTCCCGTAGTAATTACATTTTTGCTATTCCTCTTGGATCCGCTTAATGAACTCAAAACACAGAAGAAAATCTTCCCCATAGGGAAATAAGTACAAATTCTAAAAATAAAATCAGTCCAACCCCACGAGAAACACTTCGTTACCCGTCAGGCCTCACAACATATCCGAATTCACCTACTTTTGTAACGTGCGTCAAGATGCCACGTCACAACTCCCCCCCCCCCCCTTCGAATTTCGCCTAATGGGATAAGCGATACTCAAAGAGATGGCCATTTGTATGAACTATACTTTTGACATGAATTACACTAACAGAAGTACCTAATCCGAATCACATGGATCTACGAATCCTTAGAAATTCTACATCGCGGGCTTCTGATTGAGTCTCAGAGTCGTTCCCCACAGCATACGGTATTAAACACTAACAAAATTACCACAATTTTATGCATAAAATCCAAATATAATATCACATAAACGAAAACTACAATCAAACTAAACTGAAACGCAATAGGAACGGTCTTTTAAATTCGGAATACCCTCCTACAGTTACCTTTAGGATCGCTTTCTTACCCTTGGATGAGGCAAGATAACACCAGGTTGAGTGTGTTCGTGCTCTCGCATGCCTATTTGGTGTCCCCATAAGACTCGTCTCTCCAAGTGACTAGTCATCGAAGCCAGCTGCCTCGCAAATAATCTCTCCGAATGAAGACTCACCGTCTCGCCCGTCCCGACAATTCCGTTGCAAGAATAATTTTCAACAATCTGGCGCCGCTGCATCCCAGTAAACGAAAAATCGGTTTCGAGAATTGTCGCGAAACTCCATATGTGACGGCTCTTAGTTAAAAACATTCCGAATTTTCTAACGAAATTGATACTTAAAATACAGTCCGATGATAAAGAAGGGACGTGGGAAGGGACGATTCCTACCTCGACCTCCTCGATAATTTTAGCTTCAAACCATCTACCAACCTGATGGATCTGAACTTCGACTCCACTATGTTTATGCCAGCCTCTCTTGCAATGCTATTTCCTGCTTGCCCTAAGAAGGTTTTCGACAATCCTGGATCTACGAGCGCGTATAACAATTGTCCTCCTACTTTGATATCCAAAAACCAACGCAATCCCGATTCCATGGTTTGAATTGAATCGCACGTGGTAACTGGTTTAGTAGAAACCCTTGGACTGGGCCCCAAGGAAAGAATACGGTCGTCCGACCCTTTCGTTCTGTTCTTAGATCTTTCCCGAGCAATAGATGAAGCTGAAAAAGTTATTAATAGTACAACAAGTGTCAGCAATGCAGTTATGGAGTTTCAAATTTTTCACATATAGTATAAATATGTCGGTGACTTATGCTGAAAGGAAACCGAGGATATCTTAATTTTCGACCAAGTTATGGAATTTTAAACGCGTTCCTGAAAGTTACAAAGGGCTAAATGAATTAAATATTTTAGACTCGGGATTCGATCGAGTCCGTTGACTATATCGAAACTTGTTTCTTTTTTTAGTATTTGGAAATTTCGATCCAAATGTGTAAAGAGGAGCGTTAGTTTTAGAAAGACACTTAGAACCGATTGTTTTTATCTATATTCTTCTACTCTAATAAGTTAATTCTATCAACAGGTACCACGATAAGCCACTGAAGGAAGCTTGTTTCGAACTTCCCTGCAAGTTAATTAATGAGCAGAAATTCACTTTCGCAATAGTAATAAATAACCTAGACAAGAATATACTGGCTTCTGTTCATCGGTAGAAGGGTAGAAGGACGTACATACTCATAACGTAAAGACTAAAAGGTCAACGAAACAAGAGATACAGAGACTGCAATGGCGTTGAGAGGAGCTTAGGAAAAGAGAAGAAGAAGCAGAATATGGATAGGAATGTGAAGACAGTAGTCTGAGGCAGCGTAGATAGCTACTCGTGTAAATAACCTTAAAACTCATGATAATAATTTATTCTGCGAATCTGCCGCTAGGTTCCGGCAAGTACGATGTAATAGCAAAATGTGAATCAACGTCACTAAGGCATCACCTCTTCCCTTTCTCCATTTTCCGATGGCTCGATAGTAAGTCGATGCTATGCTCTAATGGTTAATCTGTATGACTATTAGCATTGCGGCGAGTGAGAATTTGCAGGTTTAAATCCATCATGAGAAGATTGCTTTTACGAATAGCAATAGGCAATAACTTTCAGTTTTTAATCTCAGATACTTCCTAATCTCATAATTAGGTAATAGGGCCGTACAAGAATTTATAATAATAATCAATTTTTATGCAAGCGGAGTTGATGCATATTCTTTTAAACTGTATTTTTTAACTACTTAAGTAACGTTTTCTAAAGCAATAACTAAGAAATGAAGAAATAAGGCGCGTACAATGTTTTGATTTATATCATGTGAGTACAATAATTATGCATGCTTCTTGTATCTTTAATCAAGATACATATACATATATAGTCGCGTGCTGTGCAAGTATGATAGTTAAATTTCAAGTGATTTAGTATGAATAGTAGTATATTATTCATTATAGAGTTTGAAAATTTATATATGAAATAAATTTTGATGAACACAACTTCACGATATTTAGTAAAGTAAAAACTGTTGTAATAACCATGATTGCAGTAGCCGCGCGTGAAGAAAACTTATCAGGATTTTTCCAAGGCCCCGATTAATATTCCCTATTTCTTTTAGGGGCCTCATGTGGAAGCCTCATAGGGTTCTTAAAAGGACGGTCACGCTTTTTTCTTCAGGCCCTTACAAGGCTAAATGTTGGGGGCCTATAAAGGATTCCACTACTATTCAATTGATTAATATAACCAATATAAAAGTTCATTATTAATTCCAGGACGTAATTTTCGCAAGGGGTAGTTTCGCAGTAACATTAATAATACTATTTTATTAATATTGCAAAAAACAAAGAAATCGTACATTTCCGTAATATGCTCTCCGAGATGTAACGTTTGCGTGATTGGAACCTAAAGACCTGTGCGATCTACCTAAATACTCAACTACCTAAGTCTCTAAAAACGAGCACACTAACCACTAAACCAAATCGACAATGTGAATTTCTTAAACTTAAATTCCACAATAGTTGCATCTAGGATAATAGTTACCGAGATATCAGGCGAGTTTCTTTGAAACTCGGTACTCAAAGGTTTTTGAGGTTGAAGATTACGAATTTGAACTCAAAGTAAAAACATTCAAAATGACGGATTCAATATGGCAGATAAAAATGCAAAAGGTTATTTGATTTGTATGAAACTCGGTACTCGGGGGTTTTCCTGGTGACTGATTTCGAATCTGAAGTTAAAGTTTAGAATTCAAAATGGATCCATTATGGCAGACTAAAATGTAAAAAGTGACTTGTTTTCGAAGCGAAATTTGCTATATTATTTGAGGTGCTTGATACCATGGTTAATCCTGACTGGGCCCTTAAGTAATTAAGCTCTCTAGGCCTTGTTAAGTTTCGTCATGGAAATCTAGAATTGCCTTATGAGTCCCTTATCTGGCAAAGTCATTAGTCCCTAATAGTTAGTGATATGGAAATCCGTATTATAGTATCCACATTAAAGCCTGGTAGGGTTCTAACTTATCTTAGGGCATCCCTGATAATTCTCTTCACGGACGATGTAGCTTCAATAAAAGACGGCGTATGTCTTATAACAAAGTGCCCGACTCGCTCTCGGTATAATTAATACATCCAGAGAGCCGCCAGGGAGCGTTAGAGGATTAGGAATTTTCGAAAAATTAGAAGTTCGGCTCGGGAATCGAACCCGATACCTTCGGACTGCCAAGTCAGGCACTTACCACTGTATCTCCGAACCCACTGTCCGATCTGATAAGTCCTCTTTATTTATTTTTCGGCAACTCCTACGACGGCGTTAAAATAAAAGTTCATACGCGGACCAAACGGAACACTGTGACGTAACTGTCGTCAGCACGCTAGCCGGGCGTAACATTGTCACACTCTCGTTTCCGTAGCTCGGGGTGTTCAGTGTCCTCTGGTGGCGGTGAGGTTCCCTACCCTGTCCTTGACGATAGTCGCTGGGATCCTGATGTCTTCGGTAGGTCTGGTAGTCTCTGCCTCGTGAAGCAGGCCAGTTAGGCCTGCCATCCTGGGGCCCGCTGATCCTTCAGTGCAAGGAGCCTCGCGGAATTCGAGATTTCCTCGTCTTCGGTTCTAGTCATTGTAATGTTGACTATCAGTACCGGCGTTAAGATACGGGAGGTGAGGTAGAGTCCATGGCGCTGTCCTTTTGGATGACCTTCTTTACTCCTTTTCCGGTAGAGTCGAATATGGGATGAAGTCCTCAAACCGGCACGGCAACGCTCTACGTTCCCTGGCGTAAGGTCTTGCTTCTTCTTTGGTGGCGTCTTGTCGTCATGATGGCTCAGTACTGGTGGCATGGTCGTGACGTATGAAATACTTTGTACAATTTTGTATTAGACTATTGTCGAGAAATTAGCCTATGATCCTGAAGTTCTATGACCCGGTTACGGGTTAGGTTATAGAAAAGAGACGCAATGCGTCTCGAAGTTGAAAAACGAAAGTCATTACTACGGGACCTTTTTTGACGTATAAATCGTATAATAACGTCACACTTTATAATAAGGCTGTCCTAAGGGTTTAATGTTCGTACACATTAATCAATTGTGGCAGTCAGGCATGATAAAGAAATTATTTATTTCCGCGAAAACAATTTTGATTGAATCAATGCTTTTTTCTCAGTGATGGGGTTTTATTTATACTTTGACTGTCCTATGTAGCGTGAACCCGGACCAGTGGTTCTGGTTTCGAAGTATATTCGAAAAGGAATCTTCTTCGGAAGAAGTGAGCACGGAAGGCTCCCAGTTAAATCGGTATTTATTGTGGTTGTTGTTCGATCCAGCAAGTGTAATAAAAAGATAATTAATTTTGCGACTTGGCCTTACAGAAGTTAAAGTCGTACTGAGCATCTGGAGCATGCTGCTTCCTTATATTTTGTTATGCCCTAAGCGATGCTGAATTATTTGCTGTGTACTTTTTCTCTCTTAGGCTAGCATTCTTAGTACTGTACGATAAGAAGCTCTTTGTCAGCAAATTAGACTAAGGCATAGGAGCGCTCCTCCTTTGAGCAGATGCAACAAAGGGCAGTCGTCGAATTGTAGGCTCCGAGTGAGCATCGTCTACTCGTTAAAAGAAAACCAGAGTATTAAGAATTGTGCAAGTGTTAGAAAAACAGAGACATAATAAACTAGTTTTGCTTTGCTATTTCTTTTATGTGAAAAGTGTTGAAGATCATTTCACCACATCCTCACGGCATAACAATTTATATCAAAAATCCGCAGACTAGAGAGGTAAAAATTTCGTAGGAGTAAAGTTTTGTGTAACAGGACTTTCCTTGGGATTGTTCAGGATAAGTCTTAAGAAGTACTTTGGTTTATCGGGGGATGACCAAGGGTTGTCGATTACGGGGACGTCTATATAGCCTGGATAAAGTTTTAGTTTCACAATGCTTCCTGTTTCTGACAGAGAAGCGAGTGTGTTTCACAAGCGTATGCCGTAAATATAAAATACATATAACATACTGTGACATTATTTCACTTCACGAGTCTGGAATGGATTGACTGTCGTGTTTATCATGCGGGACGTATTGCCGTCTCTTAATATCGCGTTACGCAAATTACCGGCCAAGAACTCCAGGGCTACAATTTTTGGAAATATCGAACATTAGATTAATTTCTATTATGAAACCATTTCATGCGTACGAATTCGGTCGCAACATCTAACATCTTCACGTCGCTGGAGAAGCATCACCACGAGGATACAGCTGGACGGTGGAGAACGATCAAAAATCAATAGACGCCTCCACCTCATTGGTAATGACTCCCAAATTGAGTAGACCGTTGGCATCAAGGAAGGTATCTCCCTGGACCATCTTGTTCGAACGAGAAGATCATCTCGTTACGACCAGTACCGATGTCCCGATCGGGGTGCATCAACGGTATCGAAGAGGATAGGGAGCAGGAGCTACTCCGGCATGAGGATTCATGAACTCCGCCACCTAGTCGTCCTGACCTAGTCCGGACGAAGATCACCACCAGAGCAACCTCGACACCCCGAAGCTATGGCAGCGAGCTTGTGACAGTTTTGAAGATCCCGGGTCAACCGATTAGACGTGACGTCATACCGTCGGTTCAGACTACGAACGAAATTTGTCTATTTAAGTTTTGACCGACCTCCCGTGTATCGCATATCGTCGATCACTAAGAGGCTCCGGCAATTATTTATCGAGCTTTTCGCGTCCTTTTCGTGAATATATCGCTTTGAAATTAATTTCGTAAAGTTTATATTTTGAGTGCCAGTGGCAGACTTCCATATTTGTGCGTAGCAATACTAGTGAGTAATTCTTCCGCGACGATGATTGGCCGAAAAGAGCACTACTTTAGAGTGTAGGGCCGAGCCGGTAGCGATCTCGGTAACGTGTGGCCATTCGTTTTTCGTTAGGCGTCTTGGCCTAAGCACTTTTGTCTAAAGGGCGAAATCTTTTCTATCTTGTCTTCCGTGCATTGGCACGTATAGATCTGTTTCGTTTCATTCTTCTCAGTTTCGGCCTAGTAGATGTTCGCGTTTGGTCAGCTAGGAAAAGATTCCGTGCCTTCCGTTAATAATTTCTGTATTCTCGAAATGTGTTATTGAATTTAGCCTTATGCTTCGGTGACCCTGGAGAATTGTTAAATGAATCCGTGTTCCACACGTCTCGTGAGTTCACGTATTCTCTTATCGCTAATATTTAAGTTATATATTTTCTGCTTTCTCTCGTTCTCTCAAATTTTGCATATCTTCTGCAGTAACTATGTTTTCGATTACGAATATTGTTAACGTGTCCCATAGAGGACCTAGTATCGCGTGACTTTATATCTTGTGTTTACTTTGCTTAACGTGTTCCGAAGAGGACCTTGTCTCGAGTGCTATTCATCTTGTTTCTCGAAATTGTTAAATTTTAAATTTTATTTTATTTGAAGTCCCATAATAAAAGGGCCAATTTTTACGTTTTCTGTTACTGAATTTCACGGGTTCTCCATCTGATTTCCTTCTCACTAATCTTTTCCTCTATCTCTCCCTTATTTAACACCAACATCGACCCAGTCCCTCTACCATACCTTTTCGTTCCGTTCCTGCTAGTCTGACCTCTTTTCATATTTTCCGGGAAGTATCGTGACGTAACGATTCGTCTGGCGCCCACCCGCCATTTCTCTAATTGTAATTCTAATTTGTTTCATATTGCGTAGTCCCGGGAAATTCGGAATGAGTATCCAATCAATTATAAGCGGAAGATCGTGCCGTAGCTTGAAGTACCTTTCCACCTTTTCTATCTTTGAGAAAAATTATATTTTTTTTCTCTTTAGATACAATAAATATAAACTGGTTAATAGGTAATCTTAAGAATTTGCTGTATATCAACACAATAAATGAAATGTTTATTTTTAAAACAAGATATTATGATGTTCAGTTCATTCAGGACCGTAACAAACTAGACAAATGTTCTATATTATGAGTAGCCCCCAAGGTAACATGTAATTCATTATATGTCTGTACATAGAGAGAGGCATCAGATTAACACAGGTTATAGCCAAAGACGTATCAACCAAGGAAGGAGAAGTCCCCAGTAATAATGAAGCCCCTACGTCGCCCTCTGAAGCTTACGCCCTTGACACTACGTTCCTGCTCGTTTGATATCTGTCTCGTGTCATTTATGATTGTTACATGATTCGCAAGATGGTTAATTGAGTTCTCCAAACTTTGTGGGATTATAAACTATACTCTACTACTGCCGAAATACTTCCTTCGTGTATATTAAGAACAGGTGGCTTTTTCTTATTATAACTTCGTAGGCTTAACTCATGCAACAAAAAGTATCCTCGAAATGGTTTCAGCCATTTGGACGTCCATCGCAGTTGTCTTTTTACAAAAATAAAATATATATGTCGTAAGATTGATTGGAGCATTGCGGTCCGACCCTGGCACTTGGTCACCCATGGGTCGTTGATCCGCGTGGAAAACGGGGTATAGTAGGTGATTAAAGCGAGCCCTTTCTTCTTTGTCCAAATTCCTTTATTTCGATACTCGGCACTGCACAAACGTATCACTTGAGTCGCGACCAGTAGGACTTGCAGGTTCGAGACTTACTGCCTCCAGCTCGTCTCGACCCTCGTAAGGCGGAACACCTTCCTCCCACCCGTTCTCGGGTCAGGGGCCACCTTGTCCACCGGTCGCCACTCAAAAAAACCAAAACTTAATCTAACCAAAACAGAAAAATCAAAACAGGACTTCTAGGCCCTTTGTCGGTGATTCTCGATTGTGCGCCGACATATATATATTTTTCAATACCTTCAATGTTGAAGAATTTTACCAATTTCATAATTTGGTACGATGGTATTTCCATGCAATGACAACAGTGTCACAATAATAGATCCATCATTCGTTACTGCATAAAAAAATTTCAGAATTTACGACTTTTAATTTAAAAAGTTAAACGAATAGTGAATTACAGGTTTATCCATATAACTAAGAAAATATCTCTCTATTTACATACCTGACAATGATTAGATCAACTTTTATCTCAAAGAGTATAATGCGTCGCGTTACTACGTGATGTCCATGTTCTACATAATATTACGTTGCGACCGAGTTACTCCTGGCCGTAGTGCTTGGGGATATTAAATGTTAATGAAGTCGCTGCAAGTATCTTTTGATTAGAACCGGAATTCAAGCAAAACACTTAATTACATGAACGTTGTAAGATCCGTTAGGGTGATAACACTGATAACTTAATAAGTCATCACTGTAAACAATTATTGGGACTATGTAAATAATACCGAGACATTCATATTGTTTCTTCTAAACATTTTATCAGTATCCGCACTCAGTGCTTATAGTTGTTTTTCATCCTGGGTAACAATATGCAGGAAACTTAAACTCGTTAAGAATCAAATCTTTTTTTTATTATATAATTTATTTTGGACATTATATCTCTACTACTCCAATAGCGTTACTTGTTTCCCCTGACTATTCAAAATTACTCGAAGATGTAACTTACTTTGATTTTTTATTAAAAAATTGATAATTTTTATTTGCATTTGATCTGTTAAGCGGGAAATTTTCCAAGCAAAGAAACTCCGTATTACGCGTAATACTGATGGAAGTTTTCGGATGACGAGTTAACTTGTCTTTCTCGCTTAACAGGTCAAAAAGTTAATTCAAATTACATACAATTTTCGTTTTAATGCATTCTCTGATTCTTTTGGTACAAAATATAAATTTTCGACCGAAAAAGCCCAGTAAATCAGATAAATAAATTGAATCTTCAAAACTTCTCTAATGTTCATTAGGCGTCTTTTATCGGTGGCCTGTATGCATAAATATTTCGGTTAGACTCATAGGATTAGTAACTAAAAATTATCAAATTTTTCTTGAATCCTTTTTTGAATTTTTCTTGGTCATAAAGATTCAGAAGGATCGATGCGTCGTTTTCGAATGCATTCAATTGCGGCTTACTTTGTTAGAGCATTAATAGTTTAGTGTAGTGCTTCCTTGAGTCCTCATTCTTTTGACATTCACTTCCAACCACAACAGTAACGAACAGCAACAGCAGCAACAACAGCATTCTGGTAGAACATTGGGCTCGAATCCTAATAGATGAATACGTCCCTGACTGTATTCCAATCGAGTAATGTTACTTCTCCTCTCTACCCTCTAATGCACGTTGGCTAGGCCTGAAGGTGGAAACGTATTTATAGCTATCAAAAGGGTTAAATCAGCTTTAAGGAAGTTGATCAGCTCTTTGAATGGTAATAGGGAAACGTCTGTGCTTATATATATAGGTGTTGAAAATCATTGCCAATTGTTTAAAAAGAAATTTTGTAAAACGTTAAAGTAAAGTTTTTAATAAAAATCGATCGAAATGCATATTTTATTTCAATTTATTAATTTATTGTCGATTAATCACTATTTAAATAGCTATACCAAGAATTTCAAATTATTTATTTGCAGTTTTGCATGATGGCATAATTAATACCGATAAACATTCTGTACAAATTTGAACCACGTATCCTCATTTTGACTATGCCCATCAATCTCTTTAAGACGTACATATGTGTTATATAGCAAGGAACGGAGTGAAGAAAGTAAGCAAGCAAGTACAAAACTACTAAGACGTACTCGATAAGAAGAATGTAGATACATATAGAAGATGTAGACTGGATTGAGGTCTTTCCACGGAGCCTTACTCCTGCTACTGTGAGTAGAATCTACCGTGCGGACCCGAGGCTAATTGACATCCGAGGAGCCTGAGTTATGATCCCCAGTATTACACTGATCTCGGCGCCGATAGCCCACTGAATCGTGATGAAGGTTTTTACGCGAAAGTCGCGAGTTTCTTAAGTGAAAACTTCTTGGTAATTGGGCTTGAAAAGAAGGAGAAGCCTGAAGGTTTACTGTGGAATTCCTATTGTGGGTGATGGCCTACGCATTTACTAGCTCCTTGGATCCTGTTTGGTGGGTTTACCTTTTACTTATATTTTGTTGGTAATTCGGGTGTCTTGCCTCGTTTAGATCCTATTATAATATTTTTTGTTACATCTAGAGTCTTCTTTTTCTTTTATTTATTTTCCATATTCTAGTTCATTTTTATACCGATAATATAGCGTGAATGATCGTTTGAACAGACGAAAATTTGAAATACGTGGATCCTATATTCTCTTACCTTTCAGTATTCCAACCAGTTTTTATTCTAATCGATCAGCGAGTTGCTTGCCGCATGCTATGTTCTGCAGAGGATGCATCGCTCGGTTAGCATCGTATCGCTCATGGAACGTTTAGCTGTATGGCCCTGCTCTACCTCAGGCTAAGACCAATCGATCAGTGTTAATTGGCGGTTCTTTGTTTCAAACCTGTACAACATAATGTTCGATTAACTACCGAAGGCTTTTTTATATGGAACAAGCTTCGATCTCTATTACATTCAGTAGAACAAGTGAAAATATGCCCATATCAGCTATATGACCATCATAGACTATCGTAAACACTATAAGCCTACCTTTCAGCTGGATGAAAAAGATCCCAGTTTATTCCTGTTTATCGTTACGCAAATAACAATTCCAAAAGGATTATCCGCTGCTATGTTAGGGGTTAAGATTCATTTCCTCTTGCAAATAGCACAAATTTTAAGAGAAGAATTGCAAAAGCTTTAGTCAGAAATAATGAGTTTTCGTTCTTTTGCTTAGCTTGCATAGGAAGAAATAACTGGGAAAGGAGTTCTTGCCCTCCAGAAGCAAATTCTATCTAGGAAAAGAAAAACGGCATACAAAAATGACGGGATAAATTAGAATACAATAAAATATATTAACCTTTTCAGGACGGGGATTTTTACGTTGAAATTGGACTTTATTTTTACTCGATATTTGTACATAAAATCAAAGAATTTGTCACGTCGAGTGCCTGACAAAATTAGTGGTCGAAATTTCGACCAGTCCCGTCCTTAAAAGGTTAAACAAGTAAATATAAAAAAAATTTGTAACGAAATTCAACCTCTCACAATAATAATTTCGTAATGATACGTTAATGACGCTGTATTTAATAAATTCTAAAAGAGCGTAATTAAAAGTTTACGCCACGAAATTCTACACAATGTTTTTAAAATTAAAAAAAAAGTCAGAAATTTGATAGAAAATATAAAAACTAGACGATAACAAATCTCATGGCGATCTTTACATTTCATGCGCGATGTGTTTATTCTAAATGTATTTTATCCGCACGTGCTTCAGTTACTGCGACGAAGTTTCCTCGTGAAAGACGAGAATAATTTAAAATAATATGCAGACAAAGCCGGCAATAATACGAAAGGATGTTCCCTTTCGTCTAATAAATATTTCTAAAAACTTTCTGGAACGCGCGAGGGTCGATTTATGTCGCAAGTTGCACTCATTTTGGAATACGTTCTTCGAATGATCCTGGGCGTAGTTGGCCGATGATAGCGAATCCTTTAAAGCAGTTAAGGCAAGCAACTTAAAGGCTCAAAAGAAATAAAAGATCCGAAGACTCATTGGCTCGAAAAGTTACTTGTTAATGCAACATGTAATGTTTTTTCAGGGACTCGCCGTTTTCTTGTTCTTTGAAACCTATTTACTGGTACTGTGTCGTTGACTATTTTTCATTCTAAATTTTCTTACGTCATCTTTATTTATGTAACTGTAAGTCTAACCCTGACGTCATTCACGATTACACAAAAATGAAATAATAATATAGAAACATGCCAAAAAAATAGAATAATTCGAAATGTAGTAATTCTTAGAAATAATGCTTTTGTTATTAATTACACCATGCACGCTATTCAATTTTCGTTTAGCTCATTAAAAGAATGTAGAAGTATCTATATAATAGGTGTGGATTCTAAATCTTTCAATAGTTATACTTGATTTTTTCTATTAGTTTCTTATGGCTGGTTTACTCGTTCGCGATCGTGTCCGCGCAACCATTATTCCTCCATTAAAAAGAACCCTCGTAAACCGGTAGTGAGCGACCGTGAATTGGGTCCTTATTATCGCAGTACCTTGTTCTACTCCACAAATCGAGCGAAACGCAGATACGTAGAATAATCAGCAAATACAAGTAGAAAAATAGATAGTTGTCATCCGGAAACGTCCTATATCAAGAAGTTAATTTTAACTAATTATCTCGAAATAAAACTAATTTTATTAGAAATTTATCCAAATTATATTTCATAATTTTATATACCAAACTCTATTGCACAGGCAGCTGCAAATAAAAATCGATGGCATTCTTCAGTATCAGTTACATTTATATAAGGAACCTTATATTAGTTTTAAAACTGTCTATTTTCATCGCTTAACTTTAAAAGAATGGGCAGTTCTAATTTCCATATTTGACAACCAATTTATTTTAACTTCATTTATTAAAAAAAAAAATAGTTATTTCTATTGTGTTGTTCAGAAAATGAGTAATATGCATAATCTCGTCACCATCAAAACTAATGTACCTTAAAATTGATTGTCGTTTAAATCCTACTGCTATTTTTACGAGGTAGATTTTACAATTTCAAGTTTGATTTTTATGGTGTTATTTCTATTCAGTTTGTCATATCTACCTCTCCGCTACAAGGAAACTAAGGATTTGTTCTATTATTAAGAACAGGAATATCTTCACTGGAAAAACAAAAGAAGAAGGCAATGAATAACATAAGGATATATTCGGGGTCTTCTCTCAATACGAGACCAAATTTTGATCCTGCCTCGTGGATTTAATAGCCGGTCGATAGAATGAAGCCACATGAAAGGAGGCGGGACCGTTGGCTGATCCAGAGGCCAGAAGAGGTCGTGCGTTGATGAGTCGCGATGAATCGATACGGCTCTGATACTGGAGCATAATGGATCCTGGACCCCTTATCGCGATTCCTCTTCACGAGTTTCCAAGCGAGTAAAAGAGCCACTCTTACCTGACTCGTTCATTGCACGAGATCGCTATGGTTATAAGGTACTTGGAACTAATACTATTCAGGAATTTTCCGTCGGACTACTATAATTAATAATAACAAGAGTAACAGTCATACTATAATGCTAATTCTATAGAAAATAGCGTGCATCAGTGCAGTAGCCGAGGCATCTTAACATACTTTCATAGCATATTTTGTGGTACAGAACACACCAAATAAAAAAAGAAACCAGGGGAGCTGGAATCTACAAATAACAGGTTATTCGTTATTATATTTCCCTTAAATAAAAATTCCTACACAGGAATAATGAAATTGAGATTGAACTACAAAACACAAAAATAAGAACTTTTATTTACTATCGCTATCAGATCGTTATATATGTGTGTATATTGTATTGTGACGTACTGGGCAGGCTATTCTGCCCAGGGTCTGCTCAAATTAGCTACCGCAAATACGGGGGGGAGGTTTTGCAAAGAAAAAGGGGACACGGGGTAGAATAGAAAAAGAATATAATTAACAAAATAAAGTGTCGATACAAGAAAAGACAAACTATGAGCAAAGTCAGAAAAAGGAAACCCAAAGATACTAAACTAGAAATCCAATATGCGACATACGCAACGCTCGACTAAACAGACTCAAAACAATAACACGCGGGGCTCACGCAGGAGCACGCGGGTCGCAACCGGGCTGTGGGCTTTAAACGGAGGGATACGTTATCGGCACGGGGGACAGGAGGGGCAGGGAGGGATTATAGAGATGGGACGCAAATACATACAAACAATGATTGGGCGTCAGCTACTTATTCGTCGTAGCACCGTCGAGTGACCCCGAAAGGTCCTCGAATATTTACTTGCTTAAACTTGCACGGGGAGGGAAGGGTGGAGGGAGGGGCTCTTAAGACTAAATCCAGAAACCTAAAACACTAATTATTCGCAATAAACGCAATGACCGATAATAACAACAATATACGCAATAAACAATGCTCAAGGCCGGTGGGGACCTCGATCCAGGTGGCGGGGAGGGGTTCATTGTAACATTTTTGTTACAATATATTATATTTATGTATATATTATTCATTCAATTACATTTTTATTTTTTCAAAATTTCAAAGAACTATACAATGAATAAACCATCGATTCAGTATTTACTTCGTAAATGGTCTTAATCGATTAAATGGATTAAACGTTTACAATGTGAAGAAGAAAAGTAATGACGAGTGACGAGTAAAGAAATTTGGCTCAGTTTTGATTTAATTTTTTACGTGTTTCAAAATGTTTGCTAATGCGTATATAATTTCACATGCAAGTGTATACTTAACCCTTTAATGATGCAAACGCAAAAAGGTGTACCAAAACGAAACTAAGGGCAATCAGTGAGAGTTCTATAATAATAGTGCACTTTCCAACCAATGGCAGTATCACGCAATGGAATAATAATGTGTAGCGTTGCCGTTGGTCGAAGGTCGCACGTAAACATCAATCTGCCTATTGCAATGCGTGTGTACGCTCCACGATAAACCTTTCTCCCCCCATTCAAAGAATAAGAATTTTCATGCAGCATTGAAGAGTTCAAATTGAAGGAAATCTCAAGCGAGCTTGAATGTATGAAGAATTAATTGCTTAAAAAAAATTTTACATTTTTTAAAAGAAATTCTGTGAATATTTTACGAGTGGTATAGAAATTAACTATAAGGAGGTAGACCGTTTTTCTAGTTTCATGATAAATTCAATAACTATTGAAATTACTTGAAGTTTATTAATGAAAATATTTTTCGCTTAGCGGAGCCTTGCATTTGATATACGAATGGAATCCTGCTTAGAAAAGGGAAGTAACAGGATCACTAATGTTTTGCCAGAATTTACTGGACCGAAGCCCAAGAATATTTAAATTTATCACACGATCATTGGCAAAATATATAGGTCAAAGTCTCAAACGGAAATTCTCATCCGTACCAAGAGATCCGGTCGAGCTTCGCGCCAAGTACAAGGAGTAGAGACCTACAGGAGCCAACTATTAATACCTACGAATGGGATCAAATATCTTAGAAATAGACATTAAATTTACTCGAAGGCGCTTTAAAGTTGAAATCGAGGCAATGTCAAGGGTCGTGGAAGTATTATTTAATAATTTTCATTAATAAAATCTGATCATGGGCTTGACAATAAATTATCGCAAATCCAACCGAGTGAACAATGCAACAATTGAAATAGCTTAATCGCTTCGCTCAGTGGCAAAAATGAGATTTCTGTGCCACCAGTGTGCAAAAAAAAAGTTTCTTCAATTGATTTTAATATTAAGGTTCCCGAGGTCGTTGAATCGGTCACTTTTATAAAAAATATCGACAGCGTTGTAAACCTATTTGTTTTTTTAAATGCGCATATACGCGCACTACATAGTTCGCACGATTTTTTTCAGCGCGTATATGCGTCATACAAAGTAAAGTGGTTAAACACCATCAACAATGAAATAATGTACAATTGAATCTCTAAGACGCACGGTAGTATCAATAGTATCGTTTAAATTGTCTTTGACTCTCAAGCAAATAAATTTATCCGCAGTTTTTTTGTCGGCATCAGGTATTTCTGTTACTTTGAATTTTACCGATGATATTCTTTAAAATGTCTCAGCTCAAAAAATAGCGTCAAAAATGGTTCATCTAATTTTTTGAACAATTCATTGAAATAGACATCTGCAATATTATTTTTTATTGCCCATGGACGATTTCACCACTGCTAATATTCATAATTACTTGTTTTTACATTAAAATTCAATTTTTCACTGAAATAACGTATTGGTTTCGTCACTTATTCCGCACAAAGAAACGACACGTGACGTCTCACTATCACATAGTTGCAGATGGTGCGATTTCCATCGGTTCCTCGATTTTGTCTTTAGAGTGCCGCTATTGAACTGACAATGAGGGAATTTCAGGAATACAATGATCCAGAAGTCACTAGCCACATTTAGGAATACGTAAAAAGCAATCACGTAGCCCATATAATACACATTCCCGCGAAGACCCAAGTGACTTTTCGGTAACGCCTACATAGAAAGGGCGTGATCGTTCTGGTTCTTCTGGTTTAAGGTTGTTCGTTCGTTGTTCCCAGTACCCGTATAAAATGTACAGCCCTGATAGTGAAGCTGACTTTATTCGACCTATCTGTCGAACAGGATCGGTGAAACAAGCTGCATCCTACGGTGTGTCTCGGTGGGATATGTAATAATCCTCCAGGTATGAGATATCGGAGGAACGTTTTTATTTGCTTTCTGTGTTGGAATGTAGAAAGTTCGTTTGATAGTCGGAAATCTTTTACAGGCGTGAATAATACGAAGAGGCCTTCAACATAATTTCCTCTTGATTTAGCATCGGAGAAGAATTATACCGATTATATAATCGATATGTCAATAATTAATAGACTAACGAAACTATCCCATGTTGCTGTAACTGAACACCGGCCTTTCGAGAAATTATCCTATGTTCTATAAGCATAAAAAAAAGGGATAGAAATCAGTACTACTTAGTACTACGGCAAGAATAAACAATAAAAGTACTCTGAGTCAAATAACATGCATTCTGCATGCATTCAGGTTCCGAGGAATAGGTACACATATAACGCGTCTACTCGCTCGATAAGGTATCCATTGTAAAGAATGCTGGAATAAATTGCCGAAATTCGAGTAGCCAAGTATTAAAGTGGAGAGTAATCGTTTGATTTATTAAAAGTTGACCAGAGGGGTGTGGGAAGACGAGGCAGAGTGAGAATCGGGTCTCAATAGAATGGACCAGCCAAAGGAATGAGAGTGCAAGGTAGTAAGGAAAATAAGAAGGACAAGTCACAATGGCTAAAAAACCACGATGTACGCGAGGCATAAACTTCCTGACTATAAAATTTATTCAAGCACCAAACATAATTTCTAACAATATTTGGCTTGTCTCGTCGTTCGGTAGTGCGCCAGGAGGTGCGGTAGGAATAAAGAAAGTAAGGGAAGCGAAGAAAGAATGAGAGAAAGCCACAGAGTTCGCCAGGGCATATAAGTAATGGCAAGCCTTTGGGAAACGCACCACGTACCCGCTGCCAAATAAATACACACATCTCACGCTCGTGAAATAAACAATCCGCGGATAGCCGGGATTCTTGCCTCGTTTCGTCTGTTTCTTTCTACTGCGTGTAAAAAGCCCGTCTCTCTTTCAGAATTGCCCATATAACGATATGCTCTATACTATTTTTCGTCAGCTTTACACTTTCTTGTGCATCGTCCTTATGATTTAAGCAACATATTTCAGGAACATATTTTCATAAATATTCGACGTACAGTTTTTAAGGTTATTTTTAAATTACTATTAAAACATGAATTGATCAAAATTAGTTAATTTCAATAAAACTTAAAATATATCAAATACCTACTGTTGTGACATTACCGTTATCCGTTTAAAAATTCATATTTTATTTTCATTGTCGTTAAACTGATGTTTCCCAATTCCGTTCATTGTATAACGTCTCTCATATGGCGAATCCAACACTCCTTGACTACTTTCAGTATTGCTAAATAGTAGGTTAGTTCCATATATATTTTTGTATTACCTACGAACATGGATAACTTGCAATATAAAAATGTCACATCCATTCATCTAGTGGGTAGACTCCCGTATCATATTATGGAAGACCGGACCAACAAGATATATCGCTTGAGAAACACAAATAGCTTCTGTCTTCATCTGGAAATATCCAGCTGTACGTTCTGTAAAAGTAAGGGGAGCGACGTTGGAGAATTTATGCCATGCATCACCACTCAAACTGCACCAAGGAAGACGCAGTAGTATGCCGTGTCAATGTTACTTCCATGCTACAGTCTACCGTGCAATGTTTTTGCATAAATCTTTTCGGAGATAAACAAAAATCACTATCCGATACCATGGTATCGCCCGGAAACTATGAACAGATGACAGGAGGTTTCTGTACTCAGAAACTTTCTCATAATTGTTATCAATCATTTCGATCACTCCCATGTTCGCTCTCAGTTTTAAGATCATTACCGTAAAGATTCGAGTCAGAAAATAGGTTGTGTTTCTATTCTTTTTTTTTCTCTTTCCAAGACAGTACGAGAACAGGTCTTATAAATTCTGTTTCAACTCGGGATACTCAAGAAAAGGGCCTAGATAGGGGTCAAATGAATGAGATCGAATTATCAGGACTTATTTACTGAACGACCAGATCCAGATCAGTCTGAGAAGAACGAAATCGGGCCCATTAGGATCGAAGCAGTACTTGTTTTTTGATTCGGAAGGGGGGCCCTAAAATTCTATGTCCAAATGCAGCATCGAAACACGAATCATGGTTTCTGACGATCGATTGTATCACGTAATTCGCAACCATTAATCCCTAGTGGCTATTTTAGATTAGAAGTATCGTCAATTCCATTGCTTCGGTGAATTCCGGCTAATTTTTAATTCTTATTGTTCTTCTTCGATCGGTTCCGAGCAGAGTATCCAGCTGTTATTGCGAATATTGTCCATTTTAACAATTAAAAGTATCAGTATGTGATATTGGCGCATTGGATTAATTGAAAATCTAAGCTTTTTCAATTTATCGTGTATCGCGACTATAATTGCAGGACGAAAGTGATTCCGGGATAGTCAATGAACTAATTAATCTCGTACTTACAAGATCAGCTTTTACAATAATATTCCGTCTCTATTGAATATACTTTTTTAGAGTTTATTAACGAAAAAAAAATACAAGAGATAAACGGTTCTAGTTATAACCGAGTTAGCTATGGGCATCCGCCTTGCTTCTTTGGTATATATTTTTTTTTTCCTAAAAATTTTGTACAATTTATTGTTATGATAAAATCGTTTAAATATTTTTATGCAATTTCATATAAAAGTCTCCAATTTTTTCGCAATATTTCCTTCCCTACTTCACTTTCTCATTCTGCTGTATTCAGTCTACTTATGTGGATTTGCATTTATCTCAAATTTAACGTCATTCTAAATTAACAATTTTCTTTTTTATTCCAAAATTTTTGCAAAAATTTTTTAATCGTATTACACCATTTTTATGTAATTGCCTTTTTTTACTTTCCATGCATACAATATTAAACAAGAATTTCTGATATAACCGTAGCTTCTGTTTATCGTTGCAACCTTATTATTCCCAGTAGATACCCGTTACAATCGGCACACGGTAACATCAAAGCCCACATTAAGATTGTATCTCCGAGAGCCGCGATCTTCTAAAGAACTATATTTAGTTACTTTCAGTATTGGATCGATAAGGTTTCAGAATTGAACGAATGATGGGTCCGCGTTGAGGTTAAGGAAAGGTTCAGGCATTCGGAATTCATCCATATATGTATGTATAATCCTTGTTCAGAATTTCGCGTGTGGATCAAGTGATTGGGGAAATCGGTATAGTAACTAGTACTATATGTATATGTATAGTTAAATATTAATTTTCCCAGATTCTGTCAATAGTTAGTTTTAATACACCCTGTATTAAAAATTCAAATCTTTGTTGCCAATTATACGAATTTTCACGTTCGGCACTTCGTATGTTCAATAGAGAAAATTTAAAGTTCCACATATAATATAAAGAATAAGGCATACAATATAAGATCAGCATCAATAGTCTATTATACAGTTAATTCGATGGATCGGTGGATTGTTAGTTTCCGGTGAGACGTTAATATAATTGATCGACTCCACTATTTCCTGTTCGTTATATCTCATACATTACGCGCGGCCTTGAAACATTATAGTTTTTCTTTGCTCCTTTTTTTTGTGAAGCTTTGACATGACAGTCTGCCTTTATCGTGTGCGAGTATGTTATTTATCAGTTTATTTGTTATTTGTTATTTTCTCTTTCGTGAGGGATATCCAGGTATAGAAATTTTATATGATTTTATAAAATCTTTATATTTGCAACATATTATGATGGAATTAAAATATGATCAAATGCAAAAAAGTGCAGTAGACGCGATGTCTCAACTATAGCGACGTAAGATCAATTTTTAATACCACGTTTATAAAATTTATAAATGACATGTTGAGATTAACACGGGACTCAAATATATTATATTATTCGACCCAGATCAGCAGTTTGCGTATGTTTCTATATGTTTGCATATGTTTATAGAATAGTCTAAAAACATTTCGAATATCTTTTTTTCTCACCCGGTGATAAACTGATAACCATTGATGTCCATCTAGGTGGTGATTGTTGAAGTTTTAATTTTTTCTCGGAATCTGTGTTTGATATTTCTCATACGTCTAAAATTTTAGTTGACTTTTTAACGTCCGACTGTCCACTTGCCTGAAGAAGAAGGATTAAAATTAACAAATAAAATAAAAATAAAATACTTAGTGCAAAGGAAAAATAATATACTCTGAATGTGAGTAATGAGATTTTTACTTTTGATCTAACAGTTCCTGGATCAACCCCCTTCGTCATACAATGAATAATTTATAACCAGAACGCTGCAATCTTTTTGCGAATAGTTTATTACAATTCATTAATTCCAATAAATATTTTTGTCTTTCTGGGATACTTTAATAAAGTGCATAAAAATCATTCTTATAATGGCTGCTAGGACAAAGAAAATGTTTACGCAAAAAAGACCTAAAATTCTCCATGCGAATCATTTCGTCTCATCTGAGATGGGTACACGTTTTATAGGCACCTGTCACAGTCAAAGAGGAGGACTCGTATGAAAGCTACATCGAGTACTTTGACAACAAGATGGCTTACGGCAGATACTTATTAACTCGTACTGTATGATTACGAACTCTCATAGAAAAATCGAGACACCAGTACCTGTTAGCTACGAGTATGGCAACCACATAATTTCGAAGAAACGAGTATTTCGCATTTTTACGTTTTTTCAGTAACTGGTTTAAATTATTCTGCATTACTTCAATATGCGGTATGATATATTTTAAAGCGCACGATATTTCAAAATATATTTTTTAACAAATTATGAGAATGTTATTGAAGACAAAGAAAACAGTGGTTTTTAATGTAAGGTTTCAGCGTAACTATTACTGATATGCAGGGTAAAGAAAATCGTTATCACACGTGTACATACATCTGCCGTTTTTCTGTCAGAAGTTACTATACGCAGCTTCAAGTGTCTGTAAAATTAGAACTCGGGTGTTTAAATATTAATACAATCAACTCTTATTTTCCAATGGCTTCTATAAAAATGCCCAGATAAATTGAAAAGGCATTTCGTACTTGAAATCAAATGAGCTGTCCCGAAGTATCGCTGCACGTCTACCGACAATCGAAGGTATTATGGCTTCCGCAAGTAATAACATCGGTACTGCTGAAGTTTTGCAGTGCCGCATCGTCCACCTGATAAGTTTTAACGGGCAACGAAGCCAATCGGCAGGAGAATCGAATCGTTACGTGGCAATAACGCACGTACCGCCAGAATATCAGCTCGTGACTCGATAGTAGCGTACGATTGGATGGGTTCGTATCGTATCCTACTGATTCTAGTTCCCTAAACTCTGCCGGTAAAGATTCCGTTCCTTGTAGATATTGTAAATTTCGCAAAAGCTAAGTGTCCTTGTCAAGATGTCCAAGTCAAATTCTGCGTATACTAACTTAATAATAAAAATAGTTATCTGTATAATTCATATGAATAAAATATTTGAATAATCATAATGTAATCGTTACTGTCCATTTGTTTAATCATTTACTCAACTTTAATGAAGTCTCTCGCGAATGAATAATCTTCATGAATTTTTCGTATTTATTCAATCGCATAATTATGATTTATCGAATTTTTTATGTCAAAACTAGCAAATGAAGAATTTATTTCTAATTAGCAGAGCGTCAAACTGGATGGAATTAGCTAATGCTCCATTCATTTTTCATCACAATCATCACCTTGTTACCGAAGTATAATTTCCTCTTCGTGGATGCTCTTAGGGGGGCTAAGAGTTGTGCATACGGTACTCGCGAGATAAATTAGGTCAACAAATTACGTAAATTTGAGTACCAGAGCCTTGTGCTCTCATCTCCAGTCCGATATGTAATTTAATTAAGCGAGTTGCTTAGGGGCTCCTGAATATTGCGGTACGTCCCCA
Source organism: Calameuta pallipes (assembly GCA_030142375.1). Lineage (NCBI taxonomy): Eukaryota > Metazoa > Arthropoda > Insecta > Hymenoptera > Cephidae > Calameuta > Calameuta pallipes. The sequence goes on from JARQSW010000362.1 coordinate 49,828, forward strand.
AAGTACGTATGGTAGAAATTTCTAATTTATAATATTTCAACACCACCTACAAGTCAACACGAGTTGAAACCTAATATTCATATTGGACACAAATATGATACGACCCGAATTATGCCTTTCATGATAATTATATTGATGATTATCTGCCTGTAATATTAATTTTACACGTATTGAAAGTAAAATTTTTCAATATTTTTAAGTAACTACTCACTGTATTCAGGAATAATTCTTATATAACAACTCGTCTACTTCGTTTTGGTTTTATCTTTGTGGAATTCTTAATTTAACTAACAAAGTAGTTACAATGATGACGTATTGCTTACAATATTAAAGTCAGTCAAATGTAATACGATTCCAGAGCTTAGGGATATCCATCGATTACATATGCCCACTGATGGGCAATAACTAAGCTGTGCTATTCTCTCATATCAGATGCCTAAAGTCATTTGGTCTTATTCCATGCTATTTCTTCATAGGAAACTGTACACTAGTACAAAAAATTCAATTATGAAATTCGAGGTCCCTAAATGAAATTTTAGCTGTCTCTCCGTGTATTGGCCAGTGGGGTCTTACAATTAGACAGGGGTGACTGACACCTTGGACTTACAAAGAAAAATTTCTGCTAGGACACATGGAATATCACTGAATATTCATTATTACTGCCGAACTGTTCAAGCAATCGGTTTTAAATAGTACGAATGGCTTCTGTACAAGGACATAAACAAAACTGTTATAATTCAGCAACTGCATGCTCCCGAGTCGAAACTTCAACATCGGTTTGAATCTATTTATTTTACACGAGGATATTAAGGTTGATATTATCCTCTAGATTACTGTATTACCTTTCGAGTTTTTTCAATTTTTTAAATATTTAAGTGATGTACAATTTTTTTAAATAAGTAACGAAAGTCTAGCAATACATTTCGCGCCTGTATACAGGCAGCCGGCGGTCTAGAGGTTAAGATTATGGAACATGGAAACTCTACTGATTGTGAGTTAAGACCAGTTTAAGCCTCAAATTGTTAGTTAAGTCCAAACATGGCGATATTCGGTTGAACATGGGGTTAGGAAGTTTGATTTTGAACCTCGAGATCCTATTTTCAAGCCAGAAATATGAGACCCATTTTCGGCCTGAGGACCTCAAAGTTTGCCTGTAGGACGTCGTAGGTTGAAACTGGTATTACGTTTCAGTGCGCAACTCCAAAGAACAAAGGAATGAAAGAGGTTGAAGAGGCTGAAACCGATGTTAGATTTTCGACTAGGGTTATATTAAATACAATGGGGGACAAAAGTATTCGTATAAGAAGAAGAGTGAAGTAAAATGACCTATAAATTTCTAGGACAATTTTTTTATTTAAATATCCGTATTATATGCTTAGGTTTAAATTAACCTAAGTATAACGTACTTTCACTTTATAATTTTATACCAATATGTTTCTAATCGTTTGTTGCAACAATCGGAATCTTCTTACGAACATGTGCTACTTCTTAGTCGATCAGATCAAATTAGGCGCTTCAGAGCTATTAAAGAAAGATTATGTTTCTCGCTCGCGCATATTCTATGATTATTATTTTACGCGCCAGACAACCTGGATAGTTAATTAGGAACATCAAGACGAGAAAAGGGAGAGATAACGAGTATAGGAGAATTAAGAGGAATACGAGAAACCTAAACTACTTTAGGTGAAACGGCAAAAAAGTTAAGGGAATAGGAAGGAGTTGCAAAACATCTGTGCCAGCCGTGATTATACGAGACCGACCACGAAAGAAACAACGAAGGCTGCCCAAAATAAACAGATTCTCTCCCCCTCCTCATCCCCCCTCTCTCCTCTCTCTTTCCGTCTCTCTCGCCCTCACACACACACAAAGAGATATACGACGATTAGATTTGTGGATACAAATTATCTAGAAGCCCAATACAGTGGAATTCAGTTATTACGTCTCCGCGTATAAAAATCGACCACATATTGTATTATGCCTGCACCCTTAAGTTTGGTTTGAATATAAATATATTACTACATATTTTAATTTTGCGTATTAGGTCGTCCATTAAATACAACATCATTTCTCTGTCCCATGCATGTCATTATAAACAGACTCCTCTGTATGTAAATTATCAGCTTTAAATAGTTAAATATGATATTCAAATAATCCCATTTAAGATGAATTTTAATAATTTGATTTAAATTTAGATTCAAAAAGCTGTGAAATCATTAGAACCTGATTAAAATCATTGAGTCGAAGGACACGTTTCTTATGATTTCTTAGATGACGAATGTAGACAACTCGTAAGATTTGAATATCCATTGGAAGTCTCCATGAATCCATATTAATACATCAAGGTTATGAAACCTGTCAGAAATGTATTCAAATTCAAAGGATTGCCTTCAAATATATGTATTTATGCGATATTTTTTATTTGATAACATGTTAACACATTTCCACTTTCATATACATTGTAAACAAATAAGATATCAAATTTAACACCGCTTAAACACCAAGAGTGATATGTACATATGGTCCACACCAATCACAGTATCAGTAAACGGTGTAAGGTCACTGATGTTAAACAATGTCGAATTGATATCACAAACTGGTATCTTATAAAATAACACTAAAGTTTTGTAAATTTTCACTCTATTTGGTTTGTCGCATAATAACATGGTACTGGTGTCAATCCTTATTAACACTATACACAGTAATTAATTTGTAGTCGGTCAACTAGTTCGATGTGTTTTTTTGACAGGTCGACCACATTAAAGTTTCTACTATATCTGTTAGTACTACTATAATCGGGCCGAGACATCAGTTCCACTTTGAGGGGACTTATTCACTTTGCGGTTTGTAAAGAGAGGTGGCCCCTCAAAACGGACCCGATGTCGCGGCCCGATTATAATTATTTCGGGCTGCTGATATTTTGTCTTAATTAGATGTGTATATAATTCATAAAAAGGAACACTAGATTATATTGTTTCTGATCAATATATGTAGTAATAAAAACAGGAGGTACATTAAAACGTATTTTTAGGAATAATAAATGTTTTGATGCAATTACAACATTGGTGCATTTAAATGGGTGCTCATGTCGCAATAATAATAAGTTTAATGTACAAGATACGTTCAATGTATAATTATGTAATGATTTTCCATGTGAAATAGTTGTATATGAATTATATACAGAATGTTCGATATGAAACGCACTGGAGTAGTACTGCTGCATTCATTGTTAAATTCTGAGTAATACATGTTTTTGCGTTTTTGATTTCATATATCAAAATTTTAAGATAATCACCGTTAAAGTTGCAATATATGACCAATGAAAACGCTTTTAGATGCAGCGTGGAAGGACAAATCCAGTCTAGTACCTGACGATGAGAGGAATCCCGCAAGGCCCCGTCACACGAGGCCAATTATAATACAAATATCGTATAGTACCTGTTTATCCGCATGAGACGCAACCAATACATGCAGTACTGGTAGTGAATTTTTGAATGTGTAACTCTTTATTGAGATGTATTATTCGGCGTAATAGTTATTTTTTTAATCTGACAAGATAGTTGTTCCAACGTAATACATTTTTGGCAGTTCTGAAAACTATCGATTGTGCTCTATTATGCACATGCCTGAGCTCCGATCTCGACATACCAATCGGTAACAATCACATACAGTGCCTGCTATGAGAATTATTCGGAAATATCAAATATTTTATTATACTATATTTAATTGACAATGGTACTTTAGCAACTCATTTACCGGCACAAATAAGAACATGCGGAACATTTAGTGGCCCGACTGTCGGCAAGCTTCGCCACAGTCAATGAAGGATGAATGTTCATGAATGTTCGAGCAAGATTGCTGAAACGTACACCAGCACGTTTAAATGTAAATGGTGTTCATTTTAAACATTCGTAGTAATTTATTACAAAATCTTAAGTATTATGAAATACTTGCTGTTAAATATTTGCACTATGATATTCATGATATTATTGGTCTCGTGTACCGAATTAACGAAATAAGAAACGCAAAAACACATATTCCTTAGAGTTTGACAAGGAATGCAACAGTACTACTCCAGTGTGTTTCATACCGAACACCCTGTATACCGTATGTTCATTTGAAAAATTCCGTGCTAAATGCTCTAAACAAGTGCATTGTCGACAAAAAAGTTTAGTACAAAACTTATTTGATTTTGGGGGGAAAGTAAGGTGATGTGATTGGTATGACCTTGGATGGTGATTCTGAGGTTGCTTTGGTTTTTTTAAAACTCCTTAATTTTTATTGCATATTCTAATAGCTCGCATCATGGCTTTTTAAAATGGTAGAACCACAATAATTATTCAATGCGTGTTTCTGTCACCGTCACCGTGTTATTTGAACATCTCGACCCGTATAATTTTTACATCCAGGCGATGGTACTTAAAAAGAAACCAGAACAACACCATAACATTAGCAAAACCACTTTTTATATTAAATCGTGTTCGAATACAGCAATAATCTTAAAGGTAGTGTTACTGTGGTGTTAGTGATATCGATTAAAATTCAATAACATTAGTAATGTAAATTTAAATGCTAAGTAGTGTTATTATTAACACCAAAAATTTGTTGCCACTCACTCGAAATCGTTTCACACACTAATATTTTACAGTGCAATCTAAACAATGTTCTTATTTCTATAGGATTTACAATAAAAAAAAAAGTTGTATATGATGAGATTCTCACAAAATTATTGTTTTTGGAAATGATCCCGTGACGGAGATCTCGAAAAATCGGAAGCGCACCCAAAGCTTCCCCGCCATTTTTAGTTAGGAATGTGATAAAATTGTAGTTTTATATTTATCCCGTCTTGTAGCTGAGATTTGAACGATTAAAACGCGCTTTTAAACATCCGAAAATGAGTATGTTAAGGGTTAAATTTTTCAGTCGAAGAAACGCCTAAATTTTGCGAGTTCCGCTCGAGGTACTCGGGTGACAATCGGTTGGCGCGTGTGGTAGGGTACTAGTCACATAGCTAATTAAGTGTTGGCTAAGGGTGTAGCTCCCCCTAGAGTGATGTTACAGGGATGCAATGGGGGTGTTTTTTGACTGCGGAAGGATGCTCTTCCTCGTGCCATAATTAGAAATATGAATTTCCGTCCGAAACCACTAGTTCTCACACTTTTCAAAAAGTCCCAAAATGCACTATTTCACTACAACCCCTGCCGGTCGGCCATTTTGTATCCGATCGGGATAAAACCATTACCATTCGAACGGGAAGGAAATTTCCTAAAAAATATGTCTTTGATTTTTTAAAATCGATAAAATTTGTACTGTACGTGGCGACATCTGACCTATCAAAGATAGAACTAACCTGTATTCAGGTAGGCAGGTACATTTCCACGGGTGTTCTCTAAGGTACGTGCATTTTTAGGCATCTATCGAATACCCTCTGATTATGAGTTAAGGTGGTTCCATCACTCGACCACTTCCGAGGTACGAATTTGATTTTTCTCATATGTTCTTGGCAGGTGCTTAACGGTCAAATTTTCAAAATTATTTACCGTTTAGTTTACGGGATATACGGAATGAAAGTAGCTAACAATGCACTATATAGATGTACTTCTCTTATTATAAAAGCAATATTTTTTTTTCTTAATATCTCAGCTGGCAGGTGGATGAAAGTGAATGAAATTTAGATGATGCTAGACGAACTATCTTAAAATATTGTTGCACTGTTCTTTAATATTGCATCTTAACACATTAAATAAAAAACGTCAACAGCACCTTTGCAAATTAATAAAATATACATGCAAATTATAACGAACTAAAATCAAGTTCAGTCTGGCATGAGTAGGTAATCGCTTTGAATTGAATGTGAATACAGGCATCTCATTTGCAAATACGCACTTACGTATACCATGTATACATCACGTATAACGTTCCTGTTTACCAAGCCGTATCTACTCACTAACTGAGAACTAACCATTAATTACGCAATTAATTTATCTAAGTCTGCTAATTTATTTAATTGAAATAATTGTTTAACTGCCTTAACTATTTAAGTGCATCGTGCCTGATTTTTGCAATGATTTTATTGCTCCTCCGAGTTTCATAGCCTCATGTAGATGGCAAACACGTTACATACGTTCTTGCTATATATGGTAACTGTCTGTATCCTCCGTCTTTTCATTAATTCTTAAATAGATCATTCCTAACGCACACTGACAAATTTTATAATTGAATTTAATCTAGTAAAATACACTGATTAAATGTAATGGTTATGCACTGGTTGGTAAGGAATGAAAATCGACCGGCGGTCATGAGATGATACGATACAGTTAAACTGAAGGAAAAAAGTGAAAGTAGGTTGATTCAAAGATTCAGAAGTGCCATGCGATTCTCCATCCACCATACAATAAAAAAAAATGCTGTAACTTTCGGAAGTAACATTGTTTTATATTTAAAACATCATTTTAATTCATGAACATACAAAAGTATACACTATGTATACTTTTAGATTTTTACTATCTATCTAAATATTAAATTTTCATTTTCAACATTGATCATGTTAATGCTTTTTTGAGCAACTTTTTATGCAAACATCCAGAATATTTGATAAAACTAATAGCCATTAATTACATACATTCCAAATTTCGGGTACTAAATGGATCGTAGATTTCCTGTCGACATTTCGAACTGTCAACTATGAAACTTTTAAATAATATGGATCTGAGAGAAACTTATTCGTTGCCTAAGATATATTCAATGGTGATATATTCAATGGTTTAATTGATAGTCATTTTTATATTACTTGGAAAACAAATAAATCAAAGTTGAGGAAGAAATTCGGCCCAAAAATTATCACATGGATCGAATATAATGATCTAATGATTTTAGGTGACAGCTGCAGCTTCACGATTCTCTTAATAAATCTGACAAGAGCCGATCGTTCCTTTCTATATTTCATAACACTTCATTGTTCAAGACTGCTTAACTTAATTTTCGACACTTTTCAGATTTTTTTTTTTACGTTACTGTCAAGTAGAACATGAACATTACCAATTGCTATAAATAGCATGCGGTGAATGTGATAGTTGCAAAAGTCGCTTGTCAATAATTTTTTGTTTTTCAATGGCATTATCTCCATTCTTTTTTCATTCAATTATAGTTTTCAATGATTTTCCTATAGAAACGTGTATACGTATACTAAAATTCACAAGACTAGTTACAATACAATGGCACTGCTTTAAGACTCTCAATAGACAGAAGTTTCCTAGCTTAACCTTTAGAATTGTTCGCACTGAAAGGTTACGCTTCCTGTTAGTCAAAGTTCTGGAAGTGTATTTCCTATAATGTATACCGCCATCACATACAATGGCATATTAAAGTATCGACGAGTGAGTCTCTTTCTTATTGTATAAAACTTGTTCCATTGTCACGATGATGGATTGGCACCAATCGTCTTAAACTTACGTCACACGCGTCCTCATCAATCTTGACAGAATTCATTTACTCATGATTCTAGAGAAGGTACGGAAGAGTCATGGCCGGAAAATAGAAATCCTGCAAGGATATTTTTAAAGTCTAGCAGCTGATAACGAAAGGCTCTATATTAAATACTTCGACAATTCCAATTGATTTAATTAAATGTGAAGACTTTTGCCATATTTCAGTTGTGGTTTTTAATCCCGCTATTCAGTTCTTTACTTGACTTACAATTAAACTAATTTTCGCTTATGCATTTGGTATGACGTTATTCACGAAAAATGTTTTTGATATACCATAAACAAGGTTATTATTTTTGTTCCTCGGGATATCAAATTATATTAATACAGTAAAGTTTGGGTACAAAGTATTGGTAATGATATTATCATACCGCTTTTTTTTAGTTTAAAATGTAACATAACATAATAGGATGTAATGCAAATTAAAAATGGAATTGGGGAATAGGTACATTTTTAAATTTTAATGAAGTATATATATTATGTGAATATATGTATATAAATTACTGTTTATTACAAAATATGCATATTGATGGTTTTGCACTAAATATGTTTTATTTTTTAGTTTAGTATAGGTTTCAATTATTTGATTTACTAAGAATTGTATTGTTTACAAATTGTCAAAAGAACACATTAAGCTCGTGGACCGTCAATATACATACAGTAACGTCCAATTGAAGTGGAACACTTGAATTTTCGGGCATCTTTCGGCATTAAAAAACACCCCCATTGAATCCCTGTAACATCACTCTAGGGGGAGCTACACCCTTGAAGTGAAAACACTTAATTGGCCATAATTTCCGAATGCGTCGGCCAATTTGGTCCAGTTTTTGCGTGATATCATCTTTAATGATGCTACAGATTCTCAAAAAATTATTGTTCTCGGGCGCAAGCGCACTCGAAGCTTTCCCGTCATTTTTCAGTAGGAATGCGATGAAATAGATGTTTTATATTTATCTTATGTTATAGCTGAGATTTCAATGATTAAAACGCGCTTTTAAACATCCAAAAATGAGTTTGCTAAGGGTTTAAATTTTTCATTTGAAAAAACGCCTAAATTTTGCGAGTTTCGCTCGAGGTACTCGGGGGACAATCGCTTGGCGCGGGTGGTAGGGAAGTAGTCAGTCATTTTCTTAATATGCAAATATTAGCTGCCCATTCAAGTTATTTTTTAGAAATTCAATAGAACTTCGATGACATAAATCCCAAGGAAATGAAATACATATACTTAAGATATACTATACATAGACATAAATTCTTCAATTTAACTATTGAACTTGAGGAATTCATTCTCATTAATATGGAGAATGTCAGGAGTAGGACAATTAAAAACTTCTGTGGATGAATGGTAATAAGGACACAGAAAAACGATTGCATATTTTACCTAATGCTGCTGTTCAGCTAGTCTATGCGTGCACACGTATAGTATTGAGCGGTGAGGACGGAATTGAGGAATGTTTTGTATACATATGCACACATATGTAAAGTAGCTGAACAGCAGTCTTAATAAAACAAAGGAGCTCAATGTGGTTTCTTTTTAAATTAACATTTCATATATTGTTGTAAATAAATGCTACGAAAAGTAGTATTTGGGGCTAATAAGTTTGACAGTTTTTTCTTGAAAAGTATTCTGACAGAGAGAACATACATTTTTTTTATTTTGGCCTACTATCAATATTTCTGACATTAAGATTTTTGTAAAAATTTCAATTTTTTTTGTAACTTTACTTTTTAAAACATTAATATCGTGACCATGTTTACTTCTACCAAAAAAAGGATCCAATAAAATGTGTCTAGTTTGAAACGAATTATATAAGGTATATATTTTTTTTTAATTTTCTGGGCAGTTAAAAATTGTGTTATAATTTTGTGTTAAAGAGAAAATAGCGTTTTTCGTAAAGTTCGTTATGACTGTTTAAGTATAACTAGAAGTTCAGGCAATGAGACTGTCATACACAATAGCCATACTTCACAAACACAAGACCAAAATTTAGCAGAGGTATAGTATAAGAATAATAATAATATTTCTTATTCAGTATATTGCTTAAATCTAAAAGTTCACTAAAGAGAAACATTCATTCCTACGTGTAGTCGTATAGTATGAGCTAGACTTTACCGAGTCACTTGATTTTAACATTGAAATTATTTTCGGACGCATTTGCAAACATTTATTATACTTAAACTCATTTTTGATCTTTATTATGATAACAATTTTTGCTACTGTAAGTTAAATATTTAATTTGAAGAAAAAAAAAGTGTGGCCCGTGAGGGGATCGAACCCTCGACCTTCGCGTTATTAGCACGACGCTCTAACCAGCTGAGCTAACAGGCCTATGATACACGTTTGACATATTATACAATTCAATGCAAGTATTATGAAGAACGAATTCTTGGACTCTGAAAAATTATAACAGCATATTGATATTCTTGAATGCTATACTTTTGCTATATGCAACACATACTAAAGAAATGACAAATTTAGGCTATATTTTTGCTATACTTGTGCTATACCTGTCCGAGTAGAGACGTTGAATGTAAGTTCTGATCAGTTTTACCCACAATATTACCCACATGTTCAAACAAAGCAAGAAATATTTCCTAATTCTTGATGTACATGTGAAGTAAATATATTATTCGTGTCAGTCAAAGATAAGTTTATGGTATTTAAATTATAATACCATATGAATTAATATATTTCACTTCTGCCTTTTTAAGGGGGTATCCTGCTTTACAAGGCTCAAAAAATCGATTTTTTTTTATTGCCTAAATGTCTTCCTAAACTATCCAAGAATGTG